>BPTQ01000004.1:2728058-2952428 GCA_019973895.1 Chrysanthemum seticuspe
TTATGAGGTGGTATTGAAGATCATTATGGATAACATAAGGCTGCAACTCATTGGTCTGAAAGCAAGGACGGACCTTCATAGAGACCCGGGGGGCTACGGCGCCCCCAAAATTTGCGGCACCTGGTGTAAATATTATAGGTTTTAGGGGTAGTTTAATTGAGGTTACAAACAAATCTTCGATTCGGCCATCCCAAAATAAATTCGGCCCCCCTCAAAAAAATGTTCAAGTTCTGTCTATGTCTGAAAGTGAAAAAGACAGCAAATGTAGATAAAGTCCTAAGAATTGGAGGGTTGAAATGAATATGTGCAGAACTGAGCAGATTTTGAGCTAAAAACTGTTTAGCTGTGAATAAACGGGTGTTTGGATATGGGTATTACAACAGGCAGTTTCAATTCTTTGACTCTGGATTTCTAACAGTCAATGAATTTTCTATTGCAAACCATAACAATGGGACTGTATCTAGTACCTTAGAGTCCATTTGGTGTGATTGTACTCACTGGATGGTCATTCCTTAAACAAGTTTGGCCTATTAGGGAACTGTGATGGGGTTTGATGCTAAAGTGAGAGGTCTAATTCATTTGGATGTACCATAATGTAGAGCATCCCATTGTGAAGGGTATATGGTTGGGCGGCCAATGTATGATAAGTGGAATAGCGAGGAGTGAAAGATGAACCTACTTGGTCCACTTAATACATTGGCACATGAGGTATTGGTTGGTCATCATGGAGGGAGAGTGTTCCTAAACAACTGAAGCCTTTTTAGAAAGGGAAATGTAGGTTGTTTGGCAGAGCCCCTACATGGATGGGTTATGGGTTTCTAACGAAGCCACACGCTTTTCCTGTCCTAATCATTATGGGTGTTGGAGCAGTGGTCTTGATGGGAAAGTTATGTGGAAATGTAGTTAGATGGTAGGTGCTTTATAGGTGAATTCTAGAGACAAACCGGCATGGTTTATGTTATAGTGCAGTTTGGTTCTTTGGGTGCTATGTCTAGTGTTGTCTGATACAGGTTCTAGTTCTATCCGATATCGGATGATTTTAGTTTTGATGTTGTACTGAGTTGAGAGTGTTCGCTCAGTTTATGTTTATGATGTAATCTTTTGTGATATTAAAATAATTCACCTTTTGCGCACGCGCAAAAAAAAAAAAAAAAAAAAAAAAAAAAAAAAAAAAAAAAAAAAAAAATCGCAGGTACCAACGTGTTTTGACTTTTGACAGTGGACTTTTCAAGCATGTAGACTTTATCTAGTTCTCACCATCAAATTCATTCAGCAATTTCATGTAATAACTATTACTACCTTCGTCCTACGATAATTGTCCACTTTTACTTTTCTAAATCTTTTTTATTCAACTTTGACTATAAATATTTTTATTTGTGTAATATAATATTTAATGAAATTTATATGAATAGATGTTGTTTTAAATGTATTTTTATTTGATATAATTTTCATCAAGTATTATATAACACAAATAAAAATATTAATGGTCAAAGTTTAACAAGAAAGACTCAAAAAAGTCAAAGTAGACAATTATTATGGGACGGAGGGAGTATATAACTTTCACATTTGAAAACAACAATAAATACTAGACCGTCATCCAGTTGAACCGGTCACAAATAATTATTTACCCATTCAACTCTTTTTTTTTTTTATAAGAATAAATATTTCATTAGTCAACTATCAAATTTACATCATGTTGTACAAGTGCCTCAATTGAAAATGGCACATATCCATTATACAAAACATCTACATTATCAGTAAGTGCTAATCTAGCCAGTTCATGGGCAACTTTATTCCCATCGCGTCGCACAAAAGACCAGGTACACGAATCGAATAGTTGGCATAGACGGCGAATGTGGAGGAATAAAGCTCTAATATGATACAAAACTTTGTTGTGTTTGAAGGCATCAACAAGTATACTCGAGTCTGTTTCCAAAACAACCTTTGTAAAACCCTTGGTTTGAGCCACTTGAATAGCCCATAGGATCGCTTTCGGCTCGGCTTCAACAACAGACATCGCAAATGCCAACCGTTTGCTTCCTGCTGCCAATACTAAACCGCTGTGGCTTCTCATGACAAAGCCAAGGCCTGATACACCATTGTTTCCTAATATTCCAGCATCACAGTTGATTTTTATCACTCCGTAAGTTGGGGCATACCAAGCTTGCGAGGGTGCATGATGAGGAGCTGTAAGTGCTTCAGTAGGTCGATTGATTCGGGAAAATTCTTGCAACATCCCATAAGCTGATTGGTTCACTATATTCTTTTCTAGATCTCCTTGTCCGTGAGCTTTAGAGTTTCTAGCACACCATATCTGCCACATTAACATCAACATCAGCTCAAACTTACCATTTTTTCTCTCTTTTGTGGCACCTAGCATTTCTTCAATCGATATATCTGCTACCTGATTTGTAAGACCACTTAACTCCATGTCAGCCCATATATCTCGAGCCCAATCACAAAGAAACAATGCATGTTTAACGTCTTCCATAGGGGTTGAACAATGAACACAATTAATGGAGTTCGGTATTAAACCTCTTGTAACAAGATTGCTTATAGTGGGCACCAGATTCATACAAGCTCTCCAAACAAAAATCTTTACCTTACTAGGAACATTTTCCAACCAAACGGCCTTCAGGTATTTTCGTTCGTGCTGTGATTCTTGGAGGCGATCTATACTTTGAATTGCAATCCAATAAGCAGATTTGCAAGTGAAAATTCCATTCGGGGAAGCATCCCAGTAAAGGAAGTCGCACTCCGCAGGATTGGTGTGTACACATGAAATCCTGGTTGCAATTTGGCGAGAGAATAATTGTAACAGCAGCGTATGATTCCACCTATGTGTAGCACTATCTAAAAGATCATTAACAACATTATATTCAGAATTTTGAAGGTGGTTATGAAGCGTCTTGTAGCCCTCTAACCAATGATCTTCCCAAATTCTTACTTTCATTCCATTGCCAATGTTCCATCTTTGCCCTTTCTATATAATGTCTCGTGCTGAACATAGGCTCCGCCAAATAAAACTCGGTTTATGGCCATCTTTGCCTGTAAGAAACAACCTCTGGGAAAATACCTTGCCTTAAGAATTCTTGCTGAAAGTGACCCTTCCATTGTGATTAGTCTCCATCCTTGCTTTGCAAGGAGGGCCTTGTTGAAACCATTCATATGACGAAAGCCCAAACCACCACGATCTTTAGAGATGCACATAGACTCCCATGAAGCCCATCGTATAGGATTTTCCTTATTTCCATGTCCCCACAAAAAGTGATTGAAAGCACGGTGCATTTCATCTATTAGCACATCTGGTAAGAGGAAGAGATTCATAACATACATCGGCATTGCTTGAGCAACGGATTTCAGAAGAACCTCTTTTCCCCCTACTGAAAAATTTCTCTCTTTCCACCCGACAATCTTCTTTCGTACCTTATCTAGAATAGATTGAAATACATCTTTTTTCTTTCTTCCAATGATAGAAGGGAGTCCTAAATACTTTGTTTTATTTGATGCTTCATGAACCTCAAGTTCGGTTACAATAACACCCCGTAAAGTTGCTTCAACATTTGGGCTAAAGAAAACCTCAGATTTCTAGAAATTTATAGTCTGACCTGAATAACAGCAGTACTTTCCCAAGATATTCTTCAAGCGTGTGCATTCATCCACCGACGCCCTCGTAAAGAAAATACTATCATCCGCAAAAAATAAGTGGCTCACTTCAGGTGCACCACGACTGATTTTAACCCTGTGTATGTGACATGTAGAAATCTCTCTCCTGATCATTGCTGACAACACTTCTGCGCACATGATGAACAAGTAGGGCGAGATAGGATCCCCTTGACGGAGTCCTCGGGTTGGAACAACATGTCCTGAAATATGCCCATTAATATTAAATGAAAAGGAGACTGACGTCACACATGCCATAATAAGATCGATAAAGTTTTGTGGGAAGCAAAATCTTTGAAGAACTGATCTCATAAACGACCACTCCACACGATCATAAGCTTTACTCATATCAACTTTAAGAGCCATTGCGCTTTTCTGACCGCTTCTTTTGTTCTTGAGCCAGTGAAAAACCTCAAAAGCAACTATAGCATTATCAGTGATCATACGCCCTGTGACGAAAGCAGACTGAGTTTCATCAATCAACCTTGGGAGTACTTGTTTAATCCTGTTGACGAGGACTTTGGAGATGATTTTGTAAATCACATTCCATAAGCTGATGGGGCGTAGATCATTTAATGAGGTTGGGGATGGGATTTTTGGTATCAAAGTTATGAGAGTTTCATTTATATTTGGCGGCATAACTCCGCTACAAAAGAACTCAGTCACTACATTTACAACAGTAGGGCCTACGAGCTTCCAAAATTTCTGATAAAACAAGGCAGTCATGCCATCAGGTCCAGGGGCCTTTGAAGGGTGCATTTGCATAATAGCATCATAAACTTCATCTTCAGAAACTGGTTTTCCTATATTTTCGATATCACCATCACAAAGGGCTTTATCCAGGCATGATAACTCGTCTTCACATTCTGGTGGATTGAAACTAGCAAATGACTTCTCGAAATATGACGAGACCATGTCACATAGACCTGCACTATCTTCCACCCATGTGCCATCATCCATTCGTAATTTCAATAGGCTATTTTGTTTTCGTCGACTACTGGCACAAGCATGAAAAAATTATGTATTCTTATCGCCTTCCTTCAACCATTGAACTCTACTCCTTTGATGCCACATGATCTCTTCTCGTGCATATAGTTCCTTTAACTCGTTTTGTAAGTCATGTTCTTGTTGGTAGGAATCGTACCTCTTTTGGTTTTGTAGACATTTCAATAATTCAACTTTAGCTCGAATATTGCATTGAACATGACCAAAGGTTGTTTTATTCCATTCCTTGAGTCTACCCGCACAATCACCAACAAGAGCGGAAGGATTACTTTCCAAACCTTTTCTTACGCCATCAAGCCATGCATCTTTAACAAATCCCTCAAGTGTGCTATCTCTGAGCCACATGTGTTCAAATCGAAATCTCCTTCTTTGAGTACCTCTATCAATACATTCTTCTTGAGAAAGAACAATGGGTAAATGGTCCGAAGACAGTTGGGGAAGATTTTGCACCTGGTTAGAAGGAAAAATGGTGGACCAATCATGTGTAGCTAAAAATCTATCAAGTCGTTTTTGTACATTATGCACCCCTCTTCGTCCATTTGACCAAGTCATCTTACTGCCTTTGGAACCTAAGTCATATAGATCACAGTAGTGGCACGATTTCTCAAAAGCTTTTAATTATCACAAATTACACCACGCATTCCCAGTTTCTCAGAGGTATATAGCACTTCATTAAAGTCTCCAAAATAAACCCAAGGAAGTGTTGACATACTTTTTAGAGAGCGAAGCAAGCCCCATGTACGATACTTGTCCTGATTTCTCGGCCACCCATAAATGCCTGATCCTCTCCATTGTGTACTAGTACCCTCAACAACACAAAAGTCGACATGATTTTCAGAAAAACTCATAACTTTGACATTTAAGCTCTTTTTCCAAAGTAACATAAGGCCACCTGCTCTCCTAACAGGAATGATGACAAGAAATTTAAAATCTAAGAAACATCATCGGATACCCTGAGTTTCTGTATCGTGTAACCGGGTTTCCATAAGAAACACGATAGAGGGCTTATTTTCCTTCACTAGGTCGCGAAGGTGATGGACCGTCCAAGGATTGCCCAGACCCTGAACGTTCCAACTTAGGAGCCTCATGGTTGTAGGCGGGGCTGTCCTGCAGCCCTCGCCTTTTCAATGATACATTCGCCCTTATTCAAACACTTTTCACCATCCACCTCCATAGGTTCCGATCTCGTAGTCTCCTTCCATTCCCGTTTGTTCGCTTGCTTTTCATTGGGAGAGTCACCAACCCCAGTAGGTGGACAACTATTAGACGAGACCCTTGCTTGTCTTTTCCAAGAGTTTCGCGTGATAGTATCCATGGTTTTAGTACCTGAAGTTGTTGTAATTTTTACGTCTGTCTCAATGTTCTCGTTCTCTTTTGAATGTGCCATAGTTTCACCATTCTGCCCCTCTATCGCATAGCTTTTTTTTATCATTATTCCCATGATTACTTTTTGTATTCTCTAACATACACCCTTGTTTCACAATCACATTAGTTTCATCTACTGTGGTGTAACACCCCAACCCGACAAGGGTAAAGATATCACAAATACAGTTTCATATCAGAACTTTAAGTACTATACAAAAGCGAAAGTCTTTACGAAATTTTCAAAAGAAAACATAAATAACTTAATAACCAAAATAATTCTAAGATCTCTATGGTCAAATCTTGCTCTCGTCTCTACTCTCAACCCAGATCAGCTATCCCAAGAGCTCATCTTGAATACTTAAAATACCTGCCGCAGGAAAAGAAAAGTGCGGCTGAGCTTACAAAGCCCAGTGAACAGATATAGCAAAACAAAAACTAAACAAAAACATAAATACGAATTGAACAAAGAAACGAATAACAAAATCGTAGCGGAACAAGAATAATGAATCATTGAGGATTCTGCAGAAACACAATTGCACAGAAATCCGGAACAACAATTAGCAATCAAGGACAAACACATAGCATATTAATGACTCCAACGCAAACACATCAAAATAACCAGACACTTAACATATCAAGAAGAAATAGATTACATATAAACCAAACGAAAAGTCTAAGGCTAACGGAAACACTTTCTAGAAAATAAACATGGCATTCAACAAATTAATTAACCTTCACTTAACACACTTAATTCAATATTGCAGCAGCGGAAATAGCAGTCCAAATCATGGCAGTCTCACAAACAAATAGAAACATAGTAGACAAACTATAATTAAATAGACCAAACAAAACATAGCATAACCATTAGCAATTATCAAAACAGATATCATAAGCTAAACCAGTTCTCAGATCAAATCCTAACATCAGCAGAGTTTAAGCATGGCAGGTCACATAGGCAGATAAAACACTAACGTATAAGCAAAGTTCACAAAATTAACTGAACAAATTATACATACTAAACTTATAGAATACTCACTTTCACACTAGCACATTCATCTCACAGATCAACGAATTCACATGACGATAAACTAACATGACATCAGATGATAGCATGCGAATCATATTTAAACATATTAATCATAACCTAGCATAGTAGACGGTAGTCACATACACATGCAAAAGCATAAACATATATAATATCGTATAATAGGCCTAGCACATAATTATTAACACTTGAACATACCGAATCATAATCAGAATACTTAACATAGAAATAACAAATAAAGATTTAGTTAACTACCACGAGCCCAGAACATATCATATCAAAAACATCATAACTATATAGAAACAATCTCAAAATAAGTCGGAGTAGCTAGCTCCCAGAGTTTTATGAAGACGCGTATTGCACACGACATCATTCACCTAGACAAATCATATCGGATAACAGATCAGATCTAGGATGCATCCATACGCCCCACAAACATATATTGATAATATAATATAACATTGAGCTCATAACAAATAATAGATAAGGGACGTGGCAGAACTTCACTCTACTGCCCTAGAGTCATGTCAGAGGTGCATCACTGACACGGACATGGAACCCCCATGACTAGTTATTATTTGGCTCGGGTGTCAAACTAACTTAGGTCAAATTAGAATGTCAAAACTGACATAGATCATATTTTATCCAATGTTTAATCATGTTTTCAAAATCAAAGTCTTCATATCATATAGTTCAAAATCAATGTTTTATGATTCAAAAATCAAAGTTCAGATAAGCAACAGCTCAAAGGCACATTAGTGTTCATAGCAAATAACATATCAGATAACTCGTATCATGAGGTTCATATTCAAATATAACAAGGTTCAACAAATATGCACATCAAAGTCTTCCTAACATAAAGTTCAAATCAAATATTGCATGGTTCAATAAAACATAAGTTCAGATAAGCAACAAGTCAAACAAACAGGAAAGGGTTCATAGCAGTGGCATCGGAAACCCTAATAAGTAAAATAGGAAAGCTAACGAAAAGAACATCATAAGAAACCTTTACTGAAAAGGTCAGAATATATGTACCTTAAAGCAATGAGAGGAAAGCAAACGAATGTAGGAATACGAAGATGTAACGTCGCGTCTCCTTCAACGAATCTACACGGATTATGATTTATTTAATACTTATTAGCATCATTAATGTTATAACGGATTTATCGCATTACATCTTTTAGAGTTGTCAGAATATTCTCATTTTAGTGACAGACGGAATTACAACATTTTAGAGTATTCCTCATTAATTAGCCAACTTATGGGTTACAATGATAAATGGTAAACTTAAGGGTTTAATATGATAAATATCTTATTTGAGGACTTATATGATCATCATTCAAAGTATAGGGTTTATAAATGTCAAGAATGGTTTTAAGACTCTCTTTCAAAACAGTTTACACAAACTTCTATACCTTACGTGATTGACCAAGACTCACATGTAACATTGTTCGAATACAACTTAATGAGACTATGCATGAAATACCTTAATTCATGATATGTGACTTCTTACATAAAATCATAACTCACGTATGTTTACAAACACACTTAATACTAGCTTGTTATACGCTTAACCAACGGTTATTAATAACCTCAAGACTTACTATTTTCACATGAATTAACGAATTACACACTTAGCTTCCAAACCCTAATCGATTCCCATTTATGTTCTAGGGTTTTTCTCAATCTTTTAAATACCACATTAATACGCATTAAATTGACATGTTACGGATTTTAATGACCCATCGCTTTGACCTAGAACTTGTGAAAAACAAATGGAAGTTGAACAAGGCTCATGCATGCCTTTACCCAATTAACTCACACATCGACTTATATACATATAACCTTCATGTTTATGATTTTATGGGGCAATATACAAACACAACTTGACACATTCATAACTCACGTTAATTTATATACATCATATGTCAACTTCATGATTTCATGTGACGCCACACATGTTTACTTGCTACACGTTTTTTATACATTGATTGACACATATACATAAGCTTTTAATTTCGAATGCAACAAATATTGCGTAATATATATATACATATGGTACGGTTTAAGGTTTGTCCCACGACTCATGTTTCACTTGTAATACTCGACTTATTCATGTGTGTTTTACGTTTGCATGTTTCACCATTCCTTAACGCATGGCCATGATTCCATTCGTATGGTCCGATTCATACATGTTGCTCGACTCACAGTTTCAAAACTTTAAACATTAACATACGACGTAATATTGAGATGAAGGAAGAAGGTTTATACCTTGGCTAGCTCGAACCCACAACACACCGAACACAAGATGCAGCCAATCGGAAAAATAAAGGAGAACAGGAACTTTTCTTGTGTGTGTCGAGACTTTGTATAACTAGGGTTTCAAATCTATGTTTTGTGTTTGTATTTATACCTATACTCGATCGGCATAGGGTGGGCTTTGTGTGTCTCTCGGCTCAAAAGCCCATCCGGTTCATAAAATAATTTCGGCTCAATCGTAAAACTTGGCAACCGATCGGATCACAAACAAAAGAAAGACGAGGCCCAAGTTTATGTTACGTGACTTATATTTTTCATCGTACAATGTCGATTACTTAAATATACTCGTTAGGTTTTAAACGTTCATAAGTTAGATTTTAGTTTCAATTGATGAGCGTTAATTATATTTTACGTATTTTATAATTTTGATTTTAAAGGGTAAAATAGTCTTATTATGCGTTTATATTTTTAGGGTTTTACATGTGGTGTTTTCCTTGAGACAATCAGTCTCAACACCGCTCCTTTTATCGTTGTTACTGGAAAAAATTGAAGGTTGTTTGTCTTGGTTCATGAGCTCAAGTCCAAAGGATGTAGAAGCATGGTCACCACCTTGACTAGAAATATTATCGCTCCTACTAACTCCTTTATTATGTGTCGGCATATCTTTAAGTAATTCTTAACTGTATGCAAGTTTGTAAAACATTTGCTGATTTAACCATCTTGTCATTTTATCCAATTTACTTTCTTTATCTGATTTGGCTTTAAGAGCTAGTAATTGCTGACCATGAGACATCATTACTTAACTTTGAACGTTTATAAAGTTACTTTGAGTTTATTTTTGATGTAATTTTTTGATAACACGAGTCTGTGTATATTATACTGTATAAGCTGTTAGTCTAATCTTCTATGAACAATCGGTTATGAAAGGTATACTAAGTTTTATTATATAATCAATCATTAGTTTACGAACTTGGTTTACATGGGTACTTATAACCCACCAACCGACACAACCATTCACAATAACTGCCATAACCGAAAATAACTGTCATTCGGTTATAGGCTTTGTTTTTGACACACTAGGACCCTATACTTTACACTTTACATAAACTACTCTAAATACTTGACTTTTATGGATTAGTAAATTAGTATCCAATACTCCCTCCTAATTTATTAATCCATGCCTTCGATATCTTCAAGCTCCATCATCTTTATCTTTGAATTTTTCCTTTGTCTTGATCTTCAACGCGAACTATGTTTTGAGCTTCCTCCTTGATTTGACTTCTTTCTTCCTTGTCTTCAATCTCATCTCGATCATCTTTGTCTCCTTTGTCACTATCTTCCTTCATGTGTATCATTTCATAATCTTGCGTCTCCAATAATCTGTTTCTCGTATCACGATCTTCTGGTTCAACTTTCTTGTTGCATGATTTAATGTCTTTCTCAATCTGGCTTTCCTTTGGAACTCTTGATGGCGTCTCTTGATGCTTCATGCATTCGCCTTTGTCAACTCTTTCTTCTTCTAGATGTTTCTCATTTGAAACAACTTCATGGTTCTCTTTCTCAAACAATTCTCTTACTGTCTTTAAGTCTTTCATCTCTTTGCTTGTGCAATTTCTCAACTTCTTGAGGTTCTCTAACTCTATCTGCATTTGTTTCTCAAATGCCATTTCTCTATTTCTTATTTTCTTCTCAAACTCTTGTTTTTCAATCTCTAACTCTTGAAGCATTTCGAACTTCCAAAACTCTAATTTACTCTTTGATAACACTCAGATTGTGCATATTTTTAGTAGCATTGTGTGTACTTTTATATATGTTATTTGGTTATATTTGCGTGATTTTAGTACTTAATCGTATCTAGAGATGTTTGTCTAGTATTTATAACCAAGTGCAGGGAAATGGAGGAAAATGTGGAAATATGCAGCTAATCGAAGATTCCCGTTTCAATAAAGCTAAATCTCAAGTACCTTTGAAGACCTTAGTGATTGAAGAACCAAGTTCTACAAGACAGAGTGAAGAGAAAAGATCAAATTTTGTATCTCAGAAGATCCAACCGGATCCGGTTACACCTTCAGCCGGATCGGTTGGAAATTGGTAGGAATTAATGTTTTTGCCATAACCAACCGATCGGTCGCAACCCGCAACCGGATCGGTCGGTGTGTTATTATTGAAGACCAGCCGGATCGGTTGGTCGTATGACCGATCCGGTTGGAGAAGCTGCAGTTGTCAAATCTTCATCACTAAGCTTCCCCTTTGCATCCAAACGATTCTAGGTCCTTCCTTTGGTGTATTCTAGTCCCTTCCTCACTCCTTGGAGGCCAAGTTAAGCATTTAACACCCTAGGCCTTAGAAATAGTATAAATAGAGGCTAATTGTGAGCATATGAGACACACCTCAATTACAAAGCTCTCTACTCATCAAACCAAGCCTTAACCTCTTAAAATTCGTCCTTAGAAATCCAGAGAAGTTTGGAGTTCCAGAAGTTCCACCTTTGGAGGCCAAAACACCAAGAAGTCCACCACGATCCTTTGGGAATCATTACTTCATCATTTGTAATCTTATTCCAAGCATTGTAAGACTTTTAATCATGTTTTCTAATGATCAAAGTTATGAGTTTATGTTCATGTTTGCTATGAGTGGCTAGTTTCTTTATACACTTGCTTAAATATGTTGATTATCATATGATTAGTTAGTGATTGTGTTAACATGTTTTAATTCAATTTCATGTTAATTCTAAGATCCGATTGTGCTAAAGTTTCATAGTGACATTTGTTAATCAAGTTTGGCTAATTGGTAATAATCGTTGGGGTCGAAAGAACTTCGTGTTGTTCAACTAGTCATAATCATTTTGTCTATGGATGGTTGTTTTTACCCATTATTCTTGATTATACAAAGGAACTAAGGTGTGGTTGTAATAGAAACGCTTTTTGATTATCAAATTGGATTGGTTGGAAACATCTAAATGGTCGTAAGATTAGTTGTTGAGAATCAATTGTAGCCTTTTGTCTATGATCGGTTACCTTTTGTATTGACCATTTCTTAAGCAATTTGATGAACAAGTGGATGTTTTTGTGTTTAAGTTTATGAAAGTAGACTTATGAAACTTGAATTGATCTTGAATTGATTGGTTAAACTTAAAGCTTGTTTTTATAAACTAAAATCTTGACGAAGGTTTAACTTGTAAGAACAATAGATTAGTTTTCAACTAATTATCACAACCAACATGTTAAGAGGTTAACACAATCACATTAATCTATGATATGAAACTAGTTTAAGCAAGTGTAGTTTTTAATCATCTGAATTTCATTATATCTATTTGCTTTATTATATGTTTTGGATAGACTCCGTTAATTCAAACTTGTGCTTAGATTCACTCAAATCCCTGCGAACGATCCCGACTTACCTTCATAATCTTGCTATAACGGACGAGTATACTTGCTCGTATGTGTTATTGGTAATATTGGTAATTCACCTTTTATAAATTTAAAACTTGCACCAACCGGGCACATCAAGTTTTTGGCGCCGCTGCCGGGGATTTGATTGTGTTTCAACAAGTTTTTGAATTTCCCTCAGCCGATTCAACTAAAAAAAAAAAAAAAAAAATCACAGAAACC
This sequence comes from Chrysanthemum seticuspe, assembly GCA_019973895.1. Taxonomy (NCBI): domain Eukaryota; kingdom Viridiplantae; phylum Streptophyta; class Magnoliopsida; order Asterales; family Asteraceae; genus Chrysanthemum; species Chrysanthemum seticuspe. The sequence continues at coordinate 2,741,007 of BPTQ01000004.1, forward strand.
TTAACCGGATCCGGTTGTCCTTCAACCGAATCGGTTACAATTTGTCCCATCACTCAACTGGTCTAACCGATCGGTCGCATCCCGCAACCGATCCGGTTACCTACTCTGTTCCATATAAAACTGTTTTCGTTGTTTGTCCGTGTGTTTAGATATTGCCTGGATTCTCTAGGTCATTGTATGAACACTCGAGCAACGGGAATAGAACCAATTACACCTCTTACCAACCCCGAACGTTTGATTCGAAGAAGAAGAAGAACATGTTTCATACCATTGGAAAACCGTGTACCAAGAGTACCAAACCCACCATTTGATAACCTCATTGAAGCCAAAGTTGTTTACAACCCTTTCACCAATTTACCTTTTCCCATGGCGGACGATCAACCCATGTGGGGAACCAACCGAACCGTAGCACCAACCCCCGAAAGTGCTATTGTTGCTATTAACCTTGGTGACAACTTCACCGTGAAGGGACATCACCTTTCTATGATCAAAGACCGACAATTCGATGGCCGTGCGCGGGCCAATCTGCATAAGCACATTGCCGAATTCATCGAAATTTGCGGCATGTTCCGTTATGGCGACACCGATGTCAATGCCATCAAACTCAAACTTTTCCCATCATCACTCGCCGGAGATGCTAAAGTATGGTACAATGAATTAACCCCAGGAATCATCAATACTTGGGAGGAGATGAGGCAAGCTTTTGTGAGCCGATTCTTTCCACCTGCCATGTTTGATCGATTAATGGGAGAAATTCGTGATTTCAACCAAAACCCAAACGAATCACTTGTCGAAGCTTGGCTTCGAATGAAAGATTTGCTTCGTAGTTGTCATGGACATGGATTATCAAAAGGAACCATTATCCAAATCTTTTACCATGGACTAGATGAAATCTCTCAAGGCATCCTTGACGCTGGAGGAATTTTTCTCTATAAAACTCCTAATGATGCACATCAATTGCTCGAAGATCGAGTACTTCTCAAACTTGATTGGTCCAAAGATTCAAAAACCAAACCTCTCCGAAAAACCGTTGCTTTTGTCGAAAACACCGATACCTCAAAACTCTTGGAGAAAATGGAAGCGTTAACCTCAAAAATCGACTCGCAATACAAAGATATCAAAGATGAAATGAAAGACATGCGAGACGGATGCAACAATTGTGGAGGAAATCACCCATCGTCCGAGTGCGACGATAAACCTATGGGTGGACCAAAAGAAGGAGAAGCAAATTACGCTCAAGGAGGATACCGTGGAGGAGGATATCGTAGTAATTATTACGGTCGAAATTCTGGAAATTGGCAAGATCGCCGACCAAGGGATGACAACCGTGATTCTCAACCACGAACTGACGATCCACCACACCAAAGTTCCGACAAAAAGACAGAAGAAACCAAATTCGAAAAAACCATGAGAGAATTCGTGGCTGGTCAAAAATCCACAAATGATTTTATCAAAAATCAATTTTTCAATCTCAAAGCCAAAGTTGAGCAAGGACAGAAAAATCATCAAGCATCTATCCAAGATCTTGAAAACAAGCTTGGCAGACTTTCTGACCAACATTCCTCTAGACCATCTGGTTCATTGCCAAGTAACGCTCAATCCAATCCAAAACCATCAAATGATAAGACGTACCGTCCACCCCAAACAAGAAATGAACATATCAATATTGTTTTCACAAGAAGTGGTCTCTCGTACGATCCCCCACCTAATCCTAATACTCCTGTCACCGTTGATAGTGAGGATGAAAACGAAGAACCAAACACAACTCAAACCACCAAAAAGAAAGACATTCCACCCGTCAAGGCGTATACACCAAAAATTCCTTATCCTCAACGCCTTAAGAAAGAGAAGATGGAAGAGCGTTATAAGAAGTTTATCGAAATAATCAAAGAGGTTAGACTCAATGTTCCTCTCGTTGATGTTATAGCCGGAATGCCCAATTATGGGAAATTTTTGAAAGAACTTCTTAATAACAAAAGCAAGCTTGAGCAAATATCAGCAGCTTTTCTTAACGAAGAATGCTCAGCTATAGTTCAAAACAAAATTCCACCAAAGCTCGGAGATCCTGGGAGCTTTCTTATTCCATGTACTTTCGGGAATAACGTTAAATGTGATGCTTTAGCCGATCTTGGCGCAAGTATCAATTTGATGCCTTATTCACTCTATTCCAAGTTGTGCAACAACAGCCTGAAACCAACAAAAATGAGCATCCGATTGGCAAATCATTCCTATCAATATCCTGTGGGAATTGCTGAGAATATGCTTGTTCAAGTCGGTAAATTCATTTTTCCCGTGGACTTTGTAATTTTGGAAATGGAAGAAGATAGTAAAGTCCTACTCATTTTAGGAAGACCTTTCCTAAATACCGCCGACGCAATCATCAAAGTTAAAGGAAAAGAACTCAACCTTGGAGTTGGGGAAGATCGAATCACTTTTCTTATCGATAAAGCAATGCGCTACCCACATTCCAGTGATGACACTTGTTTTAACGTCGATGTTATAGATGAAGTCACTGATGAGGAATTAGATGCATTACTGAACGAATCCGATCCATTCATGACTACTTCTGAAAAAATCAATGAAACAGATTCTGACAAAGAGTTTGATGATTTCATGAAAGTAGAATTCGAAGGAGATAACTCAGAAGAAGAAGAAACGGAGGAAGAGGAAGAAAATTTTGAGGAAATCACTTTCAATGACAAGATGCGAATAAAATCCTCTATCGAAGAACCACCCACGGATCTCGAACTCAAACCTCTCCCTAATCATCTTGAATATGCTTATCTGGAGGAGAACTCACTTCTTCCAGTAGTCATATCTTCATTGCTCGAGGATGATGAGAAAGAAAGTTTAGTTTCCGTGCTCAAAAATCACAAACAAGCTTTTGCTTGGAAAACATCTGATATCCCAGGAATTAGTCCTAATTTTTGCAAACACAAAATCAATTTTGAAGAAGGGATTAAACCTGTGGTAGAACGTCAACGTAGACTAAATCCCAACATGAAAGAAGTTGTTAAAAAGGAAATCATTAAACTTCTCGATGCTGGAATCATTTACCCAATTGAGGATAGCCCTTGGGTAAGCCATGTTCACTGTGTTCCTAAGAAAGGAGGAATGACGGTTGTAACTAATGAGCGAAATGAGCTAGTTCCAACTAGAACTGTCACCGGTTGGCGTGTTTGTATTGACTATCGTAAGTTAAACAAAGCCACCAGAAAGGATCACTTTCCGCTCCCGTTCATGGATCAAATGCTTGAAAGACTAGCGGGAAATAAATTCTTTTGTTTCCTCGACGGATTTTCAGGATATTTCCAAATTCCCATCGATCCTAACGATCAAGAAAAGACCACCTTTACTTGTCCTTTTGGAACCTACGCATATCGGCGTATGCCTTTTGGTCTTTGTAATGCACCCGCGACTTTTCAGAGGTGTATGATCGCCATATTCCAAGACATGCTTGAAACCTCCATGGAAGTTTTCATGGATGATTTTTCAGTTTTTGGAGATTCATTCGAAGCTTGCCTTTCTAATCTCGATAAAATGCTCGAAAGATGCGAAGCTGCACATCTTGTTCTCAACTGGGAGAAATGCCACTTTATGGTAACCGAAGGAATTGTGCTTGGCCACAAAATCTCTAGTGCCGGAATGGAAGTCGACAAAGCAAAGGTCGATGTCATCTCAAAACTTCCACCACCAACCAACGTCAAAGCCGTTAGGAGTTTTTTAGGACATGCTGGTTTTTACCGCCGATTCATCAAAGATTTTTCCAAAATATCTCGTCCGATGACAAAACTTCTTGAGAAAGAATCTATCTTTGACTTCGATGATGATTGCATAAAAGCTTTCGAATCACTGAAATCTCAACTTACTAGTGCTCTGATCATGGTTTCACCTAATTGGTCACTACCCTTCGAACTTATGTGCGACGCAAGCGATTTTGCTGTTGGAGCTGTCTTAGGAAAACGCGAAGGAAAACACTTTCGGCCTATATATTTTGCCAGCAAGACACTGAATAGTGCCCAGCAAAATTATACCGTTACCGAAAAAGAATTATTGGCTGTCGTTTTTGCCTTTGACAAATTCAGATCATATCTTGTGCTCTCAAAAACAGTCGTTTTTACCGATCATTCAGCACTCAAGTATCTGTTCACCAAACAAGACACTAAACCACGTCTTATCCGATGGATTTTGTTACTCCAAGAATTTGACATCGAAATCAAAGATAAGAAAGGAGCAGAGAATCTTGCTGCTGATCACTTATCTCGTCTCGAAAATCCTAATCTTGAGGAGTTGAAAGAAGAAGAAATCGATGATTATTTTCCCGATGAAACTCTCATGACCATCGACGGAAACGACGATCCTTGGTTTGCTGACTTTGCAAACTACCTCGCCTGAGGAATTCTCAGAAAAGGACTAACTCATGCTCAAAGAAGCAAATTCTTTTCGGAACTCAAATACTACTTTTGGGAAGAGCCATATCTTTTCAAAATGTGTCCCGATGGGATGATCCGAAGATGTATTTTTGGTTCCGAAACTCGTAAAATTCTTGACGAATGTCACCATGGCCCAACTGGGGGACATTATGGTCCTTCCACCACAGCTAAGAAAGTTTTTGATGCTGGATTCTATTGGCCAACAATATTCAAAGAAGCACATACACTTGTTCAAAACTGTGACGCTTGTCAAAGAACAACCAATCTCTCTCAAAGGGATGAAATGCCATTAACAAGCATTCAAGTGTGCGAAATATTCGATATTTGGGGAATAGATTTCATGGGACCTTTCCCTAAATCCCACAAAATTGAATACATTCTGGTTGTGATAGATTGCGTGTCCAAATGGGCAGAAGCTGAAGCTTTACCGACAAACGATGCTCGTGTCGTCGTTAATTTTCTCAAAAAGCTTTTCGCTCGTTATGGAATTCCCAAAGCACTCATAAGCGATCGAGGAACTCATTTCTGCAATCAACAAATGGAAAAAACCATGAAAAGATATGGAGTTCATCATCGATTTGCGACTGCTTATCATCCACAAACTAGTGGTCAAGTCGAAAATACCAACAGAGCTCTCAAAAGAATACTGGAGAAAACAGTAAAAGACAATCCGTCTTTATGGGCAAGAAAACTTGATGATGCTCTGTGGGCATTTCGTACGGCTTATAAAACACCAATTGGTACAACTCCTTACAGACTCCTGTATGGGAAGACTTGTCATTTGCCGTTCGAAGTTGAACATCGTGCTTATTGGGCGCTCAGACAATGTAACACCGATCTCAAAATAGCTGGAGAGAAAAGATTTCTGCAATTGCACGAACTCGATGAACTAAGACTCCAAGCTTATGAAAACTCCAAACTGTATAAAGCCAGAACAAAAGCTTATCATGATAAAAAGCTACGAATTCGAAAAGAATTCAAAGCCGGAGATAAAGTTCTGATTTTTAACATGAAATTCAAATTCAAAGCTCCTAAGTTACAACCAAAATGGTTTGGACCATATGTCGTTAAACATGGATATCCATCTGGGTATGTCGAGCTCTATGACAAACAAGGTGGAAGTTTCATTGTTAATGGACACCGAATCAAGTTATACTACGACAAGGAGCAAACGAATGAAGTTTCAGTTGCGACAGTGTCCTGGAGACACCATGAGAATGAATTCGAAACTATCACCTTTGTAGCACCATTTCCTGGAAGAATTCCACAAACTGTTCCATGGAAACCAACTGCTGAGTTCGTTTGGAACGATATTGAAGATACTGGTGAAGAATTCATGTACATCCCCAAACTCTACAAAATGTTCAAAGCTGCCCTTGCAGCTGAATAAATTCGGGAAGACACGAGTCAGGCTGATGACTCGGTAATAAAACAAGCGCTTCTCGGGAGGCAACCCGTGTGTTTCAGATTTGATTTTCTGTGGTCACGCCCCAAAGTTTAAACCTTTGGTTGAACTTAAGTGTGGGGGGGTGCCACTTTTTAATAAAACCTTTTGTTTGTTTATAAGATTGTGTGCAGGTAATGATTTATCCAGTGGACGCCAGGAATGAAGAAGAATTTTAAGCTGATTAACTCGTTGACATATCTGGTTTCATCTCTATTTTCCCTATTTCTATACTTTGAAGTTCGTTTATCATTGAGGACAATGTCTAACTTAAGTGTGGGGGGGTGAATAGGAAAAATTAGAGTTTTCATGCTTAAATTTAAAATTTTGTTTGCCCTTGTGATCTAGTTGTTTTCACACTTTTAGGATTATATATTAGAATAACTGGATCATTCCACTGGTAAAATTGGTAATATTTGAAATTTCGAGATGTGTTCCGATTACTATTGCAATCCATTCTGGGATCGATAACATTTGCTAACACATATTATCCCCTTTCCACTAAATTGTGAGGATTTGAGCCTATTTCTTATTAGCATACATCTTTTATGCTTGGATCTTTTGCTATGAGTGTGCCGGTGATTTTATTTATTCTAGAACTTGTGCTTGTAAATCATTACTAGACCGCAGTGAGATTGCATTCGTTCGATATAAGTAAATTCATGTGATAAAGAGGCACCTTAGGATTTACCCCAAATGGCCTTCCATTTTACATCTTATGATATATTAGCTAGCCTCATTGGTTAGTTAACCACCCACATGGACCCATTTGTAGTGCTCATTTTTAGCACTAGATACCCCTAGTTACACCTTCTGAGCCATCCCTTTCATTTTTGCTTCACCCAGAAAATACAAAAAGATTTTACACTTTAAACCTTAGCCTATCCCGTATCAATGTCTAACGGTTGGTTGCTAGTCGCCTGGAAAGTGAAGATTGTTCAAATGATTATGAGTACCACATCCTATGTGATTGATTGATTGAGCCATGAGTTTATGTTTAAAAAAAAAAAAAAAAAAAAAAAAAAAAAAAAAAAAAAAAAAAAAAAAATGTGTTGAAAGTATGGAAATAATAGCCAATGTGCTATGATCAAAGAATAATTGTCATGGCAAAGCAAAAAGCTGTGGAAAGTGGAAAAGAAGAAAGCAAAGCTATAATCGTTTATTTGGTTCGTGGAACGTTTGGTAGCTAGCAACATGAGAATTAGACTTGATTTCATTTTTATTTTAACACCAATTTCATTAACATTCCCATGCCTTATCCATACCCTTAACCCTAAGCCTATCATTATAACCCGAATAAAAGCCCTCTTTAGATGTTTTTACTTGGTGCTCACGCCACGTCGGTGGAGTTTTGTTTCTTGTACAAGCTTATGGTAATAATCTAATCATGACTAAGCAATGAGTGTGATTTATCTTGTTACTCCACTAAAAATGAGTGATTGAGTGAATTGTATTCCATTATTTTTCGTGAGGTGTTTTGAAATGTTAATCATGCAAGAAAATCATTGGATATTGTCAAACATCATGATATTTCACCTTTATAAGCATAATTGATGAATCTTCTCTCGTATTTATACTTGGTTGATTTGCATCACATTTTTCATAATCACGATCTGGTACCAGTGGATGTTTGTCCTAGATTTGCTTGAGGGCAAGCAAAGTTTAAGTGTGGGGGAATTTGATAACACTCAGATTGTGCATGTTTTTAGTAGCATTGTGTGTACTTTTATATCTGTTATTTGGTTATATTTGCGTGATTTTAGTACTTAATCGTATCTAGAGATGTTTGTCTAGTATTTATAACCAAGTGCAGGGAAATGGAGGAAAATGTGGAAATATGCAGCTAATCGAAGATTCCCGTTTCAATAAAGCTAAATCTCAAGTACCTTTGAAGACCTTAGTGATTGAAGAACCAAGTTCTACAAGACAGAGTGAAGAGAAAAGATCAAATTTTGTATCTCAGAAGATCCAACCGGATCCGGTTACACCTTCAGCCGGATCGGTTGGAAATTGGTAGGAATTAATGTTTTTGCCATAACCGACCGATCGGTCGCAACCCGCAACCGGATCGGTCGGTGTGTTATTATTGAAGACCAGCCGGATCGGTTGGTCGTATGACCGATCCGGTTGGAGAAGCTGCAGTTGTCAAATCTTCATCACTAAGCTTCCCCTTTGCATCCAAACGATTCTAGGTCCTTCCTTTGGTGTATTCTAGTCCCTTCCTCACTCCTTGGAGGCCAAGTTAAGCATTTAACACCCTAGGCCTTAGAAATAGTATAAATAGAGGCTAATTGTGAGCATATGAGACACACCTCAATTACAAAGCTCTCTACTCATCAAGCCAAGCCTTAACCTCTTAAAATTCGTCCTTAGAAATCCAGAGAAGTTTGGAGTTCCAGAAGTTCCACCTTTGGAGGCCAAAACACCAAGAAGTCCACCACGATCCTTTGGGAATCATTACTTCATCATTTGTAATCTTATTCCAAGCATTGTAAGACTTTTAATCATGTTTTCTAATGATCAAAGTTATGAGTTTATGTTCATGTTTGCTATGAGTGGCTAGTTTCTTTATACACTTGCTTAAATATGTTGATTATCATATGATTAGTTAGTGATTGTGTTAACATGTTTTAATTCAATTTCAAGTTAATTCTAAGATCCGATTGTGCTAAAGTTTCATAGTGACATTTGTTAATCAAGTTTGGCTAATTGGTAATAATCGTTGGGGTCGAAAGAACTTCGTGTTGTTCAACTAGTCATAATCATTTTGTCTATGGATGGTTGTTTTTACCCATTATTCTTGATTATACAAAGGAACTAAGGTGTGGTTGTAATAGAAACGCTTTTTGATTATCAAATTGGATTGGTTGGAAACATCTAAATGGTCGTAAGATTAGTTGTTGAGAATCAATTGTAGCCTTTTGTCTATGATCGGTTACCTTTTGTATTGACCATTTCTTAAGCAATTTGATGAACAAGTGGATGTTTTTGTGTTTAAGTTTATGAAAGTAGACTTATGAAACTTGAATTGATCTTGAATTGATTGGTTAAACTTAAAGCTTGTTTTTATAAACTAAAATCTTGACGAAGGTTTAACTTGTAAGAACAATAGATTAGTTTTCAACTAATTATCACAACCAACATGTTAAGAGGTTAACACAATCACATTAATCTATGATATGAAACTAGTTTAAGCAAGTGTAGTTTTTAATCATCTGAATTTCATTATATCTATTTGCTTTATTATATGTTTTGGATAGACTCCGTTAATTCAAACTTGTGCTTAGATTCACTCAAATCCCTGCGAACGATCCCGACTTACCTTCATAATCTTGCTATAACGGACGAGTATACTTGCTCGTATGTGTTATTGGTAATATTGGTAATTCACCTTTTATAAATTTAAAACTTGCACCAACCGGGCACATCACTCTTCAAATCAATTTCTATCTCTGACCGCATATCTTCTAATCTTCCTTTTGGAATTTCATCCTTCTCAATGACAATTCCTTTTCTTCTCGATTCTTCCTTTAAAGATGTTATCTCTTTTCCATCGTTACTAGTAACCATCAATAGTGCTGGTTCGTCATCTTCGAACACAAGGTTTGCTTTTTCTTCTCTACGGTTTGGTTTTGGACAATTTGCAGCAAAGTGTCCAAACTCATGACAATTATAGCACTTTATTTCTCTAAAGTCTCTCCTATGGTAGTTTTGATCTCCATGGTTTCTCTTGTTTCTATCATAACTATCTCCATTCTTACTATCTCTTGTGAATCTTCCTTGGCCTCTTCCTCGTGTCTGATTACCACCTCCTCGTCTATCATTTCCATAGTTGCGTTCATAATTTCTGTTATTCCCTTTACGTGTGAATAACAATTTCTCACTATTATCTTCCTCACTTCCTTTTCTAAACTTAAGCCTTTCTTCATAAGTCTTAAGTTTCCCAATAATCTCCTCTAATTTTGCTTTCTTAAAATCAACAACCATTTCAATGGTTGCTACTACTGGTACAAACTTATCTGGCACTGCATTCAGTAATTTCCGTACTTTTGTTTGTTCATCAAAAGTCAATCCACATGTAGCAGCCTTTGTAATAATACTCATCAACCTCCCAGCAAATGAATCTATTGATTCATCTTCTTTCATCACAAGTCTCTCAAATTCTGATTTAAGTTGTTGCGAGTGTGCCTGTTGTACATATTCTGTTCCAATAAATCTGGACTTTAGAGAGTCCCAAATTTCTTTTGCTATTTCACATCCCGCAACTTGCATTTGCAAATCTTCTGGTAACCCTTGAAATAGGTATGCTGACGCCGAACTATCCTTTTTTACATCAATCTCTTTTGATGTACTTACTCCTTCTACTAAATCCCATACTCCATTTGCCGTTAATATCTTCTTCATTCTTAATGCCCATAATGTATAATTTGTGTTGCTTAAAACTGGGCATTGATATGATGGTAACGATGTGGTGAAAACAACTTTGTTTTCGTTTTTATCTCCCGTCATATCTTTCAATTTAAATTTCTTCTAACACCAATATACTCTTAATAATAGTCGACCTTAAACTCTTCTTTCTAATCCACAATAGTAATATGCAACTTCTAAAACCAATATAATCTTAATACTTCTAAACTTTCTGCCTAACAATGGTCGAACTTAAACTTTTCTGTCTAATCCACAATAATTCTTAACACTTCTAACCTTTTCTAATGCGAATTGTAAAGGCAAAATTCTAATATTGAATCTATTCTAATAGAGGAAAAAAAATGCTGGAAAATAAAACCTGTTAATGGGCTTTATTTCTTGTGGGCTCTTGTATTGGCGTACGTTTTTTTGTGTTCCAAATAAAAGACCGGGTTCCTCTTTTTTTATCCCCAATTCGCTTATGCTTCTCCTTCCTTCCTTCTTCTACACACAGTTAGGGCACAACTGTTGGTCGCCCCTTTTTTCTTCTGGTCCTCTTTAAATCAAACGGTGGTGGTTAATCGGTGTTTCAATCTTCTTCTCCGGTAATGATGGTTATTCGGATACTCTAGTATGTTCTCTTTTCAAACCACACGGCGGTGGTTCTTGCACAACCGGGTACGTTTTTTTTTTCTCTTCTCTTTCTCTTGATTGATTCCCTGAATCAATCGGTCTTTTCCCTTTTCTGGAACGATTCCGTGAATCGTTAGTACTTCTTCTTCTCTGTCTCTGGTTCCCTAAACCTTTTGGTTTTCTTCTCTAAAACGATTCCATGAATCGTTGTCTTTCTTTTCTGTCTCTGGTTCCCTGAACCTTTTGGCTTTGATGCCAATTGTTACTCTAATCTTCTATGAACAATCGGTTATGAAAGGTATACTAAGTTTTATTATATAATCAATCATTAGTTTACAAACTTGGTTTACATGGGTACTTATAACCCACCAACCGACACAACCATTCACAATAACTGCCATAACCGAAAATAACTGTCATTCGGTTATAGGCTTTGTTTTTGACACACTAGGACCCTATACTTTACACTTTACATAAACTACTCTAAATAGTTGACTTTCATGGATTAGTAAATTAGTATCCAATATAAGCTAGACAGTGGACTATCAGTAATTCTGTATCGACATATTATTTCTTGACTGTTTACTTTATATCAAATTATCGAACCTAGAAAAATGATAGCATTAATGGTCATGGAAGTGCTATGCGAGAATTGGTTAAACTTTATACCATTGTGCCATCCAAATTTTATTTCTTGTATAGTCTTCTAATTCAGTTTATACTTGCAGATACATGATATATATAAAAAGCGAATTGATGCTAATGGTATTGGCATTGAATCAAGACCAGGTGGCATCGGAGCTACCAAGGTTAGTGACAGTTTTGTTCTCACAATGACCAGGTGGCATCGGAGCAACAGATCGAGAAGCCTTTCCAAAGACATGGTGGCAGGCTTGAGTCACAATCAGACATATTGTGGTTCATGTTTTGGTGCATACGTGGTATGACTCATCTAAGATATTAGAAGGCGGAAAATAATGGATGCGCCTTGTAAAAAAAATAGTATAAATTAAATGATGAAAAGGTAAAAAACATGATGTTGTATGTAAAAAAAGTAGCATATGATCACTTAAAGCCGTTAAAAGACTTCTTTGTAGATAACGTTGTTTGTAGATGATGTAAAAAACCTTATATGATCACGTTAAAAAGATAAACAAACAATAAATTGGTGCTTTTTCAAGACCGTAAGATAGCCACATATGGTTGATTGCGAAAAAGAAAATAACATCTTTGTATTGCAAAAACATTTACCAAGATCCTTGAGCCACTGTTCCTTTTGCACTTCCCCATTGTTGACCAAACGGCTCCTGCTTATACTGTATTAATGTCATAAACACCTCCAAACTGTAGGTATGATATTAAGATTAAACTCGGTATCAAATAAGAAGATAAGTGCTTACGACATGACAACCTGAGTATCAAATAACCATTATACCAAAGTCATAGCCTAAAATTATTTAACTACAATCAAATATTATACTATTCTGTTTGTATCCTTCAACTAATCTATTTGACCTTTAAACCTATGAAAATCACCGTTGCACCATTTGAATGAAAATAAAAAGTTAATAGGTTGTGGATGATTTGAGCAGGTGAGGACCTATGCGCATGCTCGTTTTTGTGGTATGTGACATAAGTCAGTGGTGCACGAAATTGTTATGTCTAGTCGGGTTTTTCACTTTCAAGATTTGGCTTTTCTATAAACAAAATAAAATAAATAAAATCAGTACGTTAAACTTCATTATCTAGTCTATCAAATGAATGACAGATTATCGACCAAAATGTACCTGTTCCCAAAGCTTACATATTTAAACATAAGTATTGACAGCTCAAATTAATATCGTTTGTGTGACATTAGTAACAAAATCAACCCGTTCAACCATTTAGAAACTTGATTGACCTATTCCAAATCATTTGGATCTTTCGCGCATCAATGTGATATGTTGATGGTTATTCTTGGCCAAACTTGTCATAATCGCGACACGAGTATGCATTGCTATCCATATAATTTGAAATATAAGAACTTCCTAGCCTTGAAATCTTTTAACAGTTGTTACTGCGGGTAAAAATAGTATCTAAGCTGTTGAAGTGCTACTTGATTTTCCATATCATAAACATGGTGTTTGGGATTGCAAGGTGAAATTGTTGAATAGTTGTTACGTTGGCCCATTACCGCCATTCGAACACTTCAAACTGCCAATGTTTTTGTTTTGTTTGTTAAGAAAAGGTTGTGGACGTTGGCCTATATAAAACATGATATTGTTAATATTCGTATTTATAAACATGCAATGTCACATTCGGCATAGGTCACGGTTACCTTCAGGGCATGACATGATTTCATTTTAGAATATGGTTGCAATATTGATCAGGAAGCATTAGTACTCAAATTTGTATTTGATATCGTTATGTTCTTCTTCCATGTTAATTAACTTGGCTGTATTTTTTCCTTTGCCCTTCTTAACTGCACATACCAAATGACACAAAACAATGGTTAACCAACACAAGCTATAGCATGTTTAGCAAAAAGGTAAGCGCCATTAGAAAATGTAACAATTAGATTATGCAATCTTAAATGACCATCATAAGAATTGGTAGCGGTGGAAAATTCAGCTCAAGTATATATGAATACATCGATTTGATTTGAATTACATATATATTGTTGGTTTAGCTCTTCTTTAGTGCAAAACTGCAAAAAAAAAAAAAAAAAAAAAAAAAAAAAAAAAAAAAAAAAAAACCATAATCCTTATGAATCACCAGCTCAAGTATATAAGGGTTTGATGTGCTATTTCATCATGCTTTCAATATTTATAAAACTTAGATAACTTAGGATCAACACATACTAACGGGCAGAGAACCCGATCAGATGTAGTAAAGCCTGGTAAATCCGAGTATCGTCCCAAGAGAGTTGTGACCTTGAAAGAACTAAGATGATTAGAAATGATATTGATAATATATTGGTGTGAAAAGATTGTGATAATTCATCGACATGCAATTATTCCATACACATGGATACCAGAAATTTAGAGTAAAGAGATAGATAAACGAAGCTTAACGAAGAACAAAAATATGAATTGATTCTCGATATAAAGGTTCAATATAGTGGTTAATTATCACCAGACTCCTTTGTTCAATTCGTCATGGCCTATGGTTCTTAGATTCCTCACCAAGATGAACATGTCACCCGGGATCATTCGGCAACCTAATAGCATTCATTAAGGGCCAAATCTACTAGATCTAGTCTGTGGAAACCCGGCCGTTAGGAACTTAGATTTCCCCTAACCTCTTAAATATCTCCACTTGATAGGTGATCATTTGGTCAGTTCACATGTAACACCCCCAAAAATGACTCAGCGGAAGCACACAAGTATTGGGGTGCTACTAAATTGGTATCACAACATAAGCATAGAAAAAATGGATTTTTCATAAATAAACTTTTATTCATTTTTTAAAAAATAATGTTTATATTATTGATTAGTGCGGAAAATGGCCCAGTATTAAAATGTGGTCCCAATACATAAATCAGAGTAGTCTATGACCATGCCATGCATTTGCCTTGCGCCTCCAAAGATAAACTATCACCTTAAAACCTGAAAATACATGCTAAAAAGTGTCAACACTAGGTTGGTGAGTTCATAGGTTTGAGTGAAAGTAATGTAATGTAAAAGAAGTATTTATCAAAAGAATTTAGTAATCGGTTGCATCTTTTGTAATATCATAAAAATAATACCATTGTCTAATCCACAATGTTTTGAAAGAAATCAGATCATTGTGTAACCCACAATGTTTTGAAAGTGAAAATTTGTCATTTAATAAATGTAATAGTGAACCACAAGATTTTGTAGGGTGTGACCAATGTAACCCAATGGCACGAAATAAAGTATTATACGGTCTAAGCTCATAATACCGAAACGTTAACGTAGTAATGAATGTCCGAATACAAGTGTATAACCCGCACACTTGTGACTTACTCAAATAATATGCGTCCGTCCGACAAGTACTAATGGTCAGTAGAGCTTATCCTACTATGGATGGGGGTGTCAACCCCAATAGATCTATTCATAACATTTAAGAGTAACTAACGGTTCATGATAATGGGCGTAGTAATAGTAATTGGGTTATTGTGACTTAGACCGGTATGCAACAGAAGTTTTGTCCAACGAATGAAATAAATAATGTATTCGAGAAATCAAACAAGTACTTAAGTAAAGGAAGTAATGTTTTTAATAAGCAAGTATCGTATTCAAGTAAAACAAGCATTGGATTTAAGTAAAAACAAGCATGTATTCTCCCCCAAAAGTATTTGAAAACAAGTAAAATAGGGGCTATGAAACTCACCTTGGCCATTAGAAGTCTCAAGGGAATTAAATCAAGGAGTGATAGTGCACGGCTCTGACACGCAACCTAATTAATATGGCAATTTAGTCTTTACTCATGTTTAAGACTCGATAAAGTTTTAGAAAAAGTTTTCAAGTATTTGTTGTTGTTGTTGTTGTTGTTGTTGCTGCTTGTGTGGTAGCATTTAAGTTTAAATAGTTTTCTAAATGTTTGTAAGTATTGGCTCTTGGAAGTGCATAAATATGTAATAGGATTATATCAAAGGCGAATGTGTCTTCGGTTCGATGGCAACCGAATGACGATATACGGAAAATAATTATATGTAATATTAGACGTTAATGGATTATGTAACATTATTTTCAAAGGTATATACTTTACTAAGCGTACATACATGTATAAATATCTCTATATATCACATTTATTGGTTAACATAGAAGTATTCAACAATTTAAGTAATACCCTTATTTAATACCTTTGTATTTAAATAATTTTATGGTGCAAGTTATGAATAAAACTAAAAATATAATAACTTATATTGGTTATTTAAAGAGTCTCTGGATGTCTTCATCTTCGTGGGTTGTCCATGCCCATTTTCAGCAATGGTTGCTATCTCCATAGCCACGCCTGACACTCTAGAGATGAGAGGGGTTGAAAGTAGTAGGGGGACAATGTACTTTTGGAGTTGAAAATCAAAAGAAAAGGAAAAACACCATTTTAGTGTTTCTGGGTTTTGTTTGGGAGAAGCGAAGAGGCAGGAAAAAAAAAGAGTAGGGTGGCGTAGGGTAGGAGTAGAGTTAGAAAAAGTTTTTGTCTTATTAGTATATACTGTTTAGTTTGTACCCCGTGTTTTGTCGAATTCTCGAGTAAACGTACCTTCCCGGTACCCGAAAAATATAGAAATTATATATTTGGAAATGATTTCTTAGCCGTAATATTATGACATTCTTATTATGTTGAAATTTGATTATAAATGTTTGCCGTTATTAATTTGGTGTCGGTATGCGTGCGGTGCCGTGACTTACTAAATTCACGAGATAACCTCTCGTTTATAAGTTTTAGATATTGGCATTTGTCAGAAAATAGTTGATTTGATTTTTTTTTTAACGTGATAAATATTATTATAATAATCCGAAATTTTACGGGTTGTTATAGTCTACCCACCTTACAAGAGATCCGTTCCGGATCTCAGTTTACGTTATCCGATAGAGTGTCGGGAATGAGGTGATGGTATTTGGAATAAGTTTGGAGTTTTCCTAGGTTGTCATAGGGTTTCCTCTTTGGGTATGGGTACCTAGGTGTTATGCCAGCAGCACATCCTCTATCTGAGGTGCCATGATTTTCTGGGGTAGGTTCATTGGGTGAAGGTTCCAAGTTTTGATTTTTATGAGGTTTCGCTAATTTGTTAGTGTGGGCACCCCTAACTTCCCATGTACCCATTTCTGGTGTTTAATGATTCTAAGATATAGTGGTTGGTTCTTAAGGGATGAAGAAACATTTGTTTTCAAATTTCTCTTTCGACTAAATGTTTACACAAGTTTGACTAAGACCAGATTTCAAAATCGATAATGTGTAAAAATGACACATTTTCACAAGATTGTAAAACTGGTTCTTAATTTGGTATGTATAGGGAAGTTTTGCGAAACTTTTAGTGTTTCAGCACTTTGTCTCATTTTTAACGAGGGATTTGGAAAGTATTGTTGTTGGATTTTAAAGAGGAATCCTCAAATTTGGAAAATATAGTGTAGCAAGGATATGTAGCAGGATATAACATTTACCCATAGCCACGAGTAGGGTTTAGTTGTCTAAGTTGGGTAGGATTGGAGGTTTTATAGTTGATGAACCTCATGGTTATCTATAGTTTTAGGTAGGGGTGTAGGATACATCCTAAGGTCAGGCTTAACTACCAAAGAGAGCATTGATCATTTCTGTTTATGGGGTATTAACTTAAAACACTTTTCGAGGAAGTAAGTAATTGATAGAGTGGTTCTAGAATACTTTTCAAAGTATTAAGGAACATTTTATTTTGGTAAGGTATGGGTAGAATTGTAGTTTACTTTATGGTGAAATGGTAGGGTGGTAATTTGGTTTGTAGAATAATTCATGGAGTGGTTCATAAGGTATTATGGTTTATGGGATAATCAAAAATAGTATGTATGGAAACTCTTTTGTTTGTAGGAGGGTAACAAGGTAGGCACGGTTGTTCTTAAGAGGTGGGTGGAGTTTCTAGGTATCAAACTTTCAAGGTAAAATTTTCAAGTTTTCTGGAATTATAGGTCTTTTATCATGTCTTTCTAGACTTTGCCAGAGGTTTATTGTTCTTTTGGTTGCCTATCCCCACTAGGGAATCTTTCTCATCGATGTTTTGGAAGGTTGCTCCTAGAATGGTTTGATTTGTCCATGGAGTGTAAGGTTTGGGATAGGAGTGACTATAACATAACCCGATTGTGATATGGAAATGTAAGGTTTATGACTAAGAAATGTCAGTGAGTGGCTTATTACATATTTATTAAAATATTAACATTAATCAAATTTCACTGGACATAAAGCTATTATAACTATCCTAAGTACTGCAAAATTCACCTCTGAGTCGGACATAGGTGATCAGGCTATGTCCCACTGTCCCTGGTTGAATATAGGTGATCAGTCTATATTCACCCGAGGTTCAATGAATTTTGAAATACTTAGCTTAGTTACGCTAGTAATATGTCACAATACTTCTAAAGGTTGTCTTGAAGGATTAGAACAATTATTCTCTTTATGTGGGGGAAAGGTGTAGTGCTGTGATATGTAGGTATACATATAGGGAAAGTAATTGTAACCTATAATGAAATTAGGTGAGCAGTGATAAAACATGTATCTTATCAAGTATGATCTCAACAGGATCATAAGTGAGGCATCAGCTCGGCAGGCAGGCACGTGTCGGTCATAGGGTTAAGTTTTTGTAAAAGTGGTTATAGTCCAGGTTTTTAAAAATACCCAGTTCTCTATAACCTAGGCTCTGATGCCAATCTGTAACACCCCCAAAAATGACTCAGCGGAAGCACACAAGTATTAGGGTGCTACTAAATTGGTATCACAACATAAGCATAGAAAAAATGGATTTTTCATAAATAAACTTTTATTCATTTTTTTAAAAATAATATTTATATTATTGATTAGTGCGGAAAATGGCCCAGTATTAAAATGTGGTCCCAATACATAAACCAGAGTCGTCTATGACCATGTCGTGCCTTTGCCTTACGCCTCCAAAGATAAGCTATCACCTTAAAACCTGAAAATACATGCTAAAAAGTGTCAACACTAGGTTGGTGAGTTCATAGGTTTGAGTAAAAGTAATGTAATGTAAAAGAAGTATTTATCAAAAGAATTTAGTAATCGGTTGCATCTTTTGTAATATCATAAAAATAATACCATTGTCTAATCCACAATGTTTTGAAAGAAATCAGATCATTGTGTAACCCACAATGTTTTGAAAGTGAAAATTTGTCATTTAATAAATGTAATAGTGAACCACAAGATTTTGTAGGGTGTGACCAATGTAACCCAATGGCACGAAATAAAGTATTATACGGTCTAAGCTCATGATACCGAAACGTTAACGTAGTAATGAATGCCCGAATACAAGTGTATAACCCGCACACTTGTGACTTACTCAAATAATATGCGTCAGTCCGACTCGTACTAATGGTCAGTAGAGCTTATCCTACTATGGACGGGGGTGTCAACCCCAATAGATCTATTCATAACATTTAAGAGTAACTAACGGTTCATGATAATGGGCGTAGTAATAGTAATTGGGTTATTGTGACTTAGACCAGTATGCAACAGAAGTTTTGTACTTGCGTTCAAGAGAAAATAATTAAGTATGCAACGAATGAAATAAATAATGTATTCGAGAAATCAAACAAGTACTTAAGTAAAGGAAGTAATGTTTTTAATAAGAAAGTATCGTATTCAAGTAAAACAAGCATTGGATTTAAGTAAAAACAAGCATGTATTCTCCCCCAAAAGTATTTGAAAACAAGTAAAATAGGGGCTATGAAACTCACCTTGGCCATTAGAAGTCTAAAGGGAATTAAATCAAGGAGTGATAGTGCACGGCTCTGACACGCAACCTAAATAATATGGCAATTTAGTCTTTACTCATGTTTAAGACTCGATAAAGTTTTAGAAAAAGTTTTCAAGTATTTGTTGTTGTTGTTGTTGTTGTTGTTGTTGTTGTTGTTGTTGTTATTGTTGTTGTTGCTGCTGCTGCTTGTGTGGCAGCATTTAAGTTTAAATAGTTTTCTAAATGTTTGTAAGTATTGGCTCTTGGAAGTGCATAAATATGTAATAGGAGTATATCAAAGACGAATGTGTCTTCTGTTCGATGGCAACCGAATGACGATATACGGAAAATAATTATATGTAATATTAGACGTTAGTGGATTATGTAACATTATTTTCAAATGTATATACTTTACTAAGCGTACATACATGTATAAATATCTCTATATATCACATTTATTGGTTAACATAGAAGTATTCAACAATTTAAGTAATACCCTTATTTAATACCTTTGTATTTAAATAATTTTATGGTGCAAGTTATGAATAAAACTAAAAATATAATAACTTATATTGGTTATTTAAAGAGTCTCTGGATGTCTTCATCTTCGTGGGTTGTCCATGCCCATTTTCAGCAATGGTTGCTATCTCCATAGCCACGCCTGACACTCTAGAGATGAGAGGGGTTGAAAGTAGTAGGGGGACAATGTACTTTTGGAGTTGAAAATCAAAAGAAGAGGAAAAACACCATTTTAGTGTTTCTGGGTTTTGTTTGGGAGAAGCGAAGAGGCAGGGAAAAAAAAAGAAAAGAAAGAGTAGGGTGGCGTAGGGTAGGAGTAGAGTTAGAATAAGTTTTTGTCTTATTAGTATATACTGTTTAGTTTGTACCCCGTGTTTTGTCGAATTCTCGAGTAAACGTACCTTCCCGGTACCCGAAAAATATAGAAATTATATATTTGGAAACGATTTCTTAGCCGTAATATTATGACATTCTTATTATGTTGAAATTTGATTATAAATGTTTTCCGTTATTAATTTGGTGTCGGTATGCGTGCGGTGCCGTGACTTACTAAATTCACGAGATAACCTCTCGTTTTTAAGTTTTAGATATTGGCATTTGTCAGAAAATAGTTGATTTGAATTTTTTTTTTGACGTGATAAATATTATTATAATAATCCGAAATTTTACGGGTTGTTATAGTCTACCCACCTTACAAGAGATCCGTCCCGGATCTAAGTTTACGTTATCCGATAGAGTGTCGGGAATGAGGTGATGGTATTTGGAATAAGTTTGGAGTTTTCCTAGGTTGTCATAGGGTTTCCTCTTTGGGTATGGGTACCTAGGTGTTATGCCAGCAGCACATCCTCTATCTGAGGTGCCATGATTTTCTGGGGTAGGTTCATTGGGTGAAGGATCCAAGTTTTGATTTTTATGAGGTTTCGCTAATTTGTTATTGTGGGCACCCCTAACTTCCCATGTACCCATTTCTGGTGTTTAATGATTCTAAGATATAGTGGTTGGTTCTTAAGGGATGAAGAAACATTTGTTTTCAAATTTCTCTTTCGACTAAATGTTTACATAAGTTTGACTAAGACCAGATTTCAAAATCGATAATGTGTAAAAATGACACATTTTCACAAGATTGTAAAACTGGTTCTTAATTTGGTATGTATAGGGAAGTTTTGCGAAACTTTTAGTGTTTCAGCACTTTGACTCATTTTTAACGAGGGATTTGGAAAGTATTGTTGTTGGATTTTAAAGAGGAATCCTCGAATTTGGAAAATATAGTGTAGCAAGGATATGTAGCAGGATATAACATTTACCCATAGCCACGAGTAGGGTTTAGTTGTCTAAGTTGGGTAGGATTGGAGGTTTAATAGTTGATGAACCTCATGGTTATCTATGGTTTTAGGTAGGGGTGTAGGATAGATCCAAAGGTCAGGCTTAACTACCAAAGAGAGCATTGATCATTTCTGTTTATGGGGTATTAACTTAAAACACTTTTCGAGGAAGTAAGTAATTGATAGAGTGGTTCTAGAATACTTTTCAAAGTATTAAGGAACATTTTATTTTGGTAAGGTATGGGTAGAATTGTAGTTTACTTTATGGTGAAATGGTAGGGTGGTAATTTGGTTTGTAGAATAATTCATGGAGTGGTTCATAAGGTATTATGGTTTATGGGATAATCAAAAATAGTATGTATGGAAACTCTTTTGTTTGTAGGAGGGTAACAAGGTAGGCACGGTTGTTCTTAAGAGGTGGGTGGAGTTTCTAGGTATCAAACTTTCAAGGTAAAATTTTCAAGTTTTCTGGAATTATAGGTCTTTTATCATGTCTTTCTAGACTTTGCCAGAGGTTTATTGTTCTTTTGGTTGCCTATCCCCACTAGGGAATCTTTCTCATCGGTGTTTTGGAAGGTTGCTCCTAGAATGGTTTGATTTGTCCATGGAGTGTAAGGTTTGGGATAGGAGTGACTATAACATAACCCGATTGTGATATGGAAATGTAAGGTTTATGACTAAGGAATGTCAGTGAGTGGCTTATTACATATTTATTAAAATATTAACATTAATCAAATTTCACTGGACATAAAGCTATTATAACTATCCTAAGTACTGCAAAATTCACCTCTGAGTCGGACATAGGTGATCAGGCTATGTCCCACTGTCCCTGGTTGAATATAGGTGATCAGTCTATATTCACCCGAGGTTCAATGAATTTTGAAATACTTAGCTTAGTTACGCTAGTAATATGTCACAATACTTCTAAAGGTTGTCTTGAAGGATTAGAACAATTATTCTCTTTATGTGGGGGAAAGGTGTAGTGCTGTGATATGTAGGTATACGTATAGGGAAATTAATTGTAACCTATAATGAAATTAGGTGAGCAGTGATAAAACATGTATCTTATCAAGTATGATCTCAACAGGATCATAAGTGAGGCATCAGCTCGGCAGGCAGGCACGTGTCGGTCATAGGGTTAATTTTTGTAAAAGTGGTTATAGTCCAGGTTTTTAAAAATACCCAATTCTTTATAACCTAGGCTCTGATGCCAATCTGTAACACCCCCAAAAATGACACAGCGGAAGCACACAAGTATTGGGGTGCCACTAAATTGGTATCACAACATAAGCATAGAAAAAATGGATTTTTCATAAATAAACTTTTATTCATTTTTTTTAAAATAATGTTTATATTATTGATTAGTGCGGAAAATGGCCCAGTATTAAAATGTCGTCCCAATACATAAATCAGAGTCATCTATGACCATGTCATGCCTTTGCCTTGCGCCTCCAAAGATAAGCTATCACCTTAAAACCTGAAAATACATGCTAAAAAGTGTCAACACTAGGTTGGTGAGTTCATAGGTTTGAGTAAAAGTAATGTAATGTAAAAGAAGTATTTATCAAAAGAATTTAGTAATCGGTTGCATCTTTTGTAATATCATAAAAATAATACCATTGTCTAATCCACAATGTTTTGAAAGAAATCAGATCATTGTGTAACCCACAATGTTTTGAAAGTGAAAATTTGTCATTTAATAAATGTAATAGTGAACCACAAGATTTTGTAGGGTGTGACCAATGTAACCCAATGGCACGAAATAAAGTATTATACGGTCTAAGCTCATAATACCGAAACGTTAACGTAGTAATGAATGTCCGAATACAAGTGTATAACCCGCACACTTGTGACTTACTCAAATAATATGCGTCCGTCCGACAAGTACTAATGGCAGTAGAGCTTATCCTACTATGGATGGGGGTGTCAACCCCAATAGATCTATTCATAACATTTAAGAGTAACTAACGGTTCATGATAATGGGCGTAGTAATAGTAATTGGGTTATTGTGACTTAGACCGGTATGCAACAGAAGTTTTGTCCAACGAATGAAATAAATAATGTATTCGAGAAATCAAACAAGTACTTAAGTAAAGGAAGTAATGTTTTTAATAAGCAAGTATCGTATTCAAGTAAAACAAGCATTGGATTTAAGTAAAAACAAGCATGTATTCTCCCCCAAAAGTATTTGAAAAGAAGTAAAATAGGGGCTATGAAACTCACCTTGGCTATTAGAAGTCTAAAGGGAATTAAATCAAGGAGTGATAGTGCACGGCTCTGACACGCAACCTAATTAATATGGCAATTTAGTCTTTACTCATGTTTAAGATTCGATAAAGTTTTAGAAAAAGTTTTCAAGTATTTGTTGTTGTTGTTGTTGTTGTTGTTGTTGTTGTTGTTGTTGTTGTTGTTATTGTTGCTGCTGCTGCTTGTGTGGCAGCATTTAAGTTTAAATAGTTTTCTAAATGTTTGTAAGTATTGGCTCTTGGAAGTGTATAAATATGTAATATGAGTATATCAAAGACGAATGTGTCTTCGGTTCGATGGCAACCGAATGACGATATACGGAAAATAATTATATGTAATATTAGACGTTAATGGATTATGTAACATTATTTTCAAAGGTATATACTTTACTAAGCGTACATACTTGTATAAATATCTCTATATATCACATTTATTGGTTAACATAGAAGTATTCAACAATTTAAGTAATACCCTTATTTAATACCTTTGTATTTAAATAATTTTATGGTGCAAGTTATGAATAAAACTAAAAATATAATAAGTTATATTGGTTATTTAAAGAGTCTCTGGATGTCTTCATCTTCGTGGGTTGTCCATGCCCATTTTCAGCAATGGTTGCTATCTCCATAGCCACGCCTGACACTCTAGAGATGAGAGGGGTTGAAAGTAGTAGGGGGACAATGTACTTTTGGAGTTGAAAATCAAAAGAAGAGGAAAAACACCATTTTAGTGTTTCTGGGTTTTGTTTAGGAGAAGCGAAGAGGCAGGAAAAAAAAAGAAAAGAAAGAGTAGGGTGGCGTAGGGTAGGAGTAGAGTTAGAATAAGTTTTTGTCTTATTAGTATATACTGTTTAGTTTGTACCCCGTGTTTTGTCGAATTCTCGAGTAAACGTACCTTTCCGGTACCCGAAAAATATAGAAATTATATATTTGGAAACGATTTCTTAGCCGTAATATTATGACATTCTTATTATGTTGAAATTTGATTATAAATGTTTGCCGTTATTAATTTGGTGTCGGTATGCGTGCGGTGCCGTGACTTACTAAATTCACGAGATAACCTCTCGTTTTTAAGTTTTAGATATTGGCATTTGTTAGAAAATAGTTGATTTGAATTTTTTTTTTGACGTGATAAATATTATTATAATAATCCGAAATTTTACGGGTTGTTATATCACACACGAAGAGTGGTTGTACTATGACTAATTCTTTCCATACTTCGCAATCTATTAGACTGGGGTCAGTTGGTCATATCTCCCAGCCCTTTAGATACTAACAAGCTTATAATATTAGCAAGACTAGCGATCTATGATAAGACTAGTAAATGTCTATAAAGAATTAAAGAGAAGATCAATAACACGAATGCAAGCTTCAATTAATAACGTGAATTCATAGTATAAGTCCTAGAAAAATATAAAAGGAATTCAAACTCGAATACAAGGGAAATCGTAGACGAGAACTTCGTTACTCAATACTCCTAAGTCATGCTTCTTCTTCTGTGTTTGATCTCCAAACCCTAGAAGGTTTGGGAAAGGAGAAATGATTAAAACTGATGAAATCTTCGACTATTTATAAGCTCGGATACTAGTCACGGCGTAACATTTATTAAGTGGTTATGCCGTAACTCTTCAAATCTTGTGCTTATCCATGGTTACGGCGTAACCTTAGCTGGGGGTTACGCCGTAGTCTTTGTAAATCATATACTTTTCTTCTGTTACGGCATAACCTGAGCTAATGGTTACACCGTAGTCTTTGTAAATGATGTTAATCCGTTGTTACGGCGTAACCTGAGCTGAGGGTTACGCCGTATCTCTTGTCAAGTAAGCTGCATAATGTTCAGTAGACATGTTATGGAGTAATTATATTCCATTGTTACGCCGTAATCTTCATAATCATTATTACGCCGTAACTTTATCACTTGGTTACGCCGTAGTTGAGAGAAAACTCATCCTTAGGGCTCGAAAATGTCCATTCACTGCTTCCTTGCATAAAATAGGTCCTGAAATGAAACAATAAGGAATAAGGGTGTTTTCACTAGCATTTTACTCATATTGTGATGATAAAGGGGGAAATTAACGCTTAGAATATCAGGATTATTTTATGCTATCAAATATCCCCCCACTTGAACTCTACTTGCCCTCAAGTAGACCATTTTAGACTGCAAAAGATACATCCCCAAGGAATGTGCAGTTAAGATTTCCATACTAGAATATTTATAAGAGCCGAACACCTCACGAAATGGGAACGAAAACACTCTCACACTCCTCCTAATCTAAGTGTTAATTTCGGGGTGATCACTTAATTGCACGGGCATAGCAAGTATTCTATCATAAGCTTGGAAATTACACACAACTCTCCCACTAGAGCTAAGCTTAAGATAGATTTTAGAAAGCAATGTTGGGTTGATAGTGATTCAAAGGCTATTGGGTAGTGTCATTACTAACGTGTCACGGCGAAGTGGACAAAATCAATGATACATGACCAAATCCATGGCCAAAACATCAAGGATTGCTCGCTGCATCACCTAGACACGCTTCACGACAAAAAGGGTAAGGTAAGGCATGGGATATTTTTAATGGGTGAAAAGAAAAAGAAAACAAATAGTCTTAGCTTAAAACCAAGTTGCCATCGCCCCACCGTTCATTCGAGGTTTCATCTTCATAGTACGAAAATAGGATCATAATTCATCACGGGAACACACCATTTAAATTTATTTTCTTTCTTGAACCGATGGTATCTTAACTATCTTCCAATCTTCGAATGTGATCGAGGAGTTTATTCTCAATGCTAATTTCTTTCATTCATATAGTGCTTACAATATTCCGCACTTTTATCAACAGAGACTGTCACGCAATTTTATTTTTTTATTTATTTTTTGTTTAAATATATACCCCCACTTGAGATGAGCATAAGGAGATAATTGGGGGGGGGGGGTTTAATGGTCTTCAATAAGATGTAGATGATTTGGTACGCCTTCCGAAACTTTTATTCAAACCTCGAACTAGGGCGAACAATGACTTCAAGATCAAAAGGTAGACTACACGGTAGGCTAAGGTGTAACAAAAATAAGGGTAATAAAATGAAAGGATATGCTCAAATAGGTGTAACTAGGGGTATCTTGCACTAAAGGAGAGTGCAACAAAAAGGGTTAACACGGAGGTCGAAAAGTTAATGTGATTAATCGATAAACACACACAAGTAAACACATATGGGCTCTTTGGGTTTAATCCTAAAACATTTACTTTTATCAAATTGCCTCTTCCAAATGCACCAAGCTAACTTGATACTCTACTCGTCTATGGTCTCGAAGTGATGTAAAAGCCAAGTTCTAAAGTTTACAATACTATCGGCACACTCAATATTTGGTAGATTTGGGTAAAATGGGGAAACGGAAAGGCTAAATCTCACCAATGATAATAAGGGTTATAGTGTGCTCGGCTTTATGTGATTCTAGATTGGTTAAAAATATGACAAAAAATTTCAAATGAGCTTAAAATTTTTAAAACCAACTAGAAAATTAGGGCAAGTAGGCTAAGTAATCATACACTTCATTTCTATTCCTATCCCCCCACTTGAAGTGTACAAAGTCCCATTTGTACGAAAAGAAAAAATAAAATAGAAATGAAAAATAACCGAGAAAGAAATAAACTCCCTTCTCAAATGCTTGCCCAAGATGTCTCACTAAAGGTTGGAGGTGGGTCACGAGGTTGCTAATACGTATCATGTCCGGTGACTACACCTTAACTAAAATGTTGTCAAAAATTTTCATGCTGCTTCACAGGTTACGGCGTAACTGACCCAAATGGTTACACCGTAATTCGCATCATAGAATCAAAAACCTGCATAGAAATACATAGGAAAATTTTGTACCTATCGGTACAATCGATTATAAAGCACACAAATATCCTAGTTATTCAGTTATTACAGACATATATTTGAAATTGTTTTAAATTGTTCAACAAACAGGGGAATCAATTATCCCTGTGGAGATCGTGGTCCATGGAGTGAAACTGAGTTGGGTCGAACGGGGTGCTTGTGGTGCTACCAGGAGTGGGCTCGGTCTGCATAAATGCCACTCCCCCCTGGACGCCAATGTCAGGGATGTCGGGCTGGTACACGTATCCCCGTCCATGCCATCGAGGATGGCTCAGGTGCATGTTCTAGAGCATTTGGCTTGTATGATCTGCACTCCAGCTGAAGAAATCTTGTTGCAGATGTTGCACATGATCCAATGTACCTGCAAAACCCTCAAATCGGTTACTTAGACCATATAAACCCACTCAGAGGCTATTAATCTCCTCGTTGAAGTGGGTAGACATCCCCTCGGTCCGCTCATCGATCAACTGTAACCTATCCCCAACATTAACGTGTGCCCTACGTCTACCCCTAGGCACACGTTCCTCAACATCCTCTTGGGCACCACCAGCACCACTACCTTCCCCGACTTCTCTCCTCGGGGCTAACCCAGCTAACTCAATCACTCCATACACATCTTGGGTGCAAATCCCAAACTCTACTAGCTTATTTAACCCAATCAAGCTAGTTTCCTTCCCATGATTTACCCAAGCCAATGCCTCCTCAGTCATCAAATCATAGCTCCTCGCCAACCTACCAATAAAATGAGCCTCCTGAATTGGACTCTTCTCTGTAAAACCCTTAGCTCCACTGCCCATGAACCTTGCCAAATAATGGGGGACATCAATGTGATTTTCCCCGTCTATCCCCTCTAAGAGGTACAAATTGTCCATGGTCATCTTCTCCTTAGCAGAGTGCCTTGACCTAATAAAGCAAGCAAGGAGTCGGTGCACCAAACGGCGAATAGGGTTCCTTACCATGGTGTAAGTCGGCGGGTGCTTCGAATCGTACTCGGTCACAGCAGAAATTCGGTTGAAGTAGGTGGCGGTATCATGGTCTTCGGGCCTATGCCTCCAACAAGTATTGTAAAACATTTGGAAGGCTTCAGACTCCATTTCTTCCTGAGTATACAAACTCATTCTCTCGGTAAATTGCTTCAAAGTCAAACGCCTTCTCACACCCCCCAACTGAAAATGCAATGAAACCACATTATCATCCTTGATTTCGTTTCTAAACTCAACTGTAACAAGAAATTCCCGAACATATTCCGGAATAATCGGTCGGTGATCCGAAAGAGCCTAATCCAAGCATTGCAAGTGAAATCCCCCTGCGAGCACGTGTACTTGATCTTGCAAAATTTTCTCAATTTCCTTCCAGCAGCCCCATTGGCATTCCCATCAAATGCCTCGAAATCCAAGGCTTCGGGCTAACTAATGTCTTTTCTTCTTAACTTCTCGTAATCATCAAGACATAGTTGCCTAATACCTTCATCTTGGAATGCCAGAAATCTAACCCACTCAGCGGGGTTGGGAACGGGGTTTTCGCCTGTAAAGAAAGCAGATATCAGTTAGGTTAAGACCCTACAGATGTACTAGTTATGGCGTAACCAACATTACAGGTTACGCCGTAATTAAATTACTCAAATAGTTACGGCGTAACATAACCCACAGGTTATGCCGTAACTTTCCCAGAAACTCAGCACAGCAGATGGTTACAATTAGCAATAGATTACGCTGGAACCATCACTTTTATCCAAGTGGTAAAAAGAATCAATAATTTTTTAACCTATTAGTGCTGAGGGACCGCGCCTAAACATTAAGTTTGTGTTTGAACCAAAACCCTTTTAAACTAAGTCAAAACATCTCAAACGACCCATAATGTTATGACACGAATCAAAATAACATGGGAAATTCATCATAATTATTAATTAATCAAACCTATAGCAATAAAATAATAAAACAAGCAAGATCCCCAAAATATTAAATTACAAACCCTAATTGAGTAATCAAAAGAAACGAATCAAAAACAGTAGTAATAGATCTTACCAGCCATGGTTTGAGTGATGGAATGAAGAAATCTTGACGAAAAATTTTTGGGAGAAACTTTTACTGTTGTGGTAGACGGTGAAAAGTATTTATGTAAAAACCTAGTTTTTCATCCAAATGAGGTTTTATACCACCAGGATGTTACGACATAATTAGAATAAGAGTTATGTCGTAACTAAATTTTCAGATTTTATAATTTTTAATATTGCTAAACGGTTACGTCGTAATCCTTAATATAGATTACGCTGTAACTAAAAATTTTAAAGTTTCGATTTTTAGAATTCTTATAATTATTTAATGGTTACGTCGTAACTCTTAACAGAAGTTACGCCGTAACTAATAGCTTCGAAGAATAAATGTGTAATATTACATTACGAGAGATTGAGATACGTACCTAGGTTTGGAAGTGCTCAAATCTCTTATTTAGGGAAATATGATATACCTTAGATCTTCCATTAACTGTTCCCTGGCAGCGGCGCCAAAAAGCTGATGTGCTATTTCAACCTGCTTTTAATATTTATAAAACTTAGATAACTTAGGATCAACACATACTAATGGGCAGAGAACCCGATCAGATGTAGTAAAGCCTTAGGTAAATCCGAGTATTGTCCCAATAGAGCTGTGACCTTGAAAGAACTAAGATGATTAGAAATGATATTGATAATATATTGGTGTGAAAAGATTGTGATAATTCATCGACATGCAATTATTCCAAACACACATATACCAGAAATTTAGGGTAAAGAGATAGATAAACAAAGCATAACGAAGAACACAAATATGAATTGATTCTCGATATAAAGGTTCAATATAGTGGTTAATTATCACCAGACTCCTTTGGTCAATTCGTCATGGCCTATGGTTCTTAGATTCCTCACCAAGATGAACATGTCACCCGGGATCATTCGGCAACCTGATAGCAGTCATTAAGGGCCAAATCTACTAAATCTAGTCTGTGGAAACCCGGCCGTTAAGAACTTAGATTTCCCCTAACCTCTTAAATATCTCCACTTGATAGGTGATCATTTGGTCAGTTCGCACACGAAGAGTGGTTGTACTATGGCCAATTCCTTCCATACTTCGTAATCTATTAGACTGGGGTCAGTTGGTCATATCTCCCAGCCCTTTAGATACTAACAAGCTTATAATATTAGCAAGACTAGCGATCTATGATAAGACTAGTAAATGTCTATAAAGAATTAAAGAGAAGATCAATAACACGAATGCAAGCTTCAATTAATAACATGAATTCATAGTATAAGTCCTAGAAAAATATAAAAGGAATTCAAACTCGAATACAACGAAAATCGTAGACGAGAACTTCGTTACTCAATACTCCTAAGTCATGCTTCTTCTTCTGTGTTTGATCTCCCCAAACCCTAGAAGGTTTGGGAAAGGAGAGATGAATAAAACTGATGAAAACTTCGACTATTTATAGGCTCGGATACTAGTCACGGCGTAACATTTATTAAGTGTTTACGCCGTAACTCTTCAAATCTTGTGCTTATCCATGGTTACGGCGTAACCTTAGCTGCGGGTTACGCCGTAGTCTTTATAAATCATATACTTTTCTTCTGTTACGGCGTAACCTGAGCTAATGGTTACGTCGTAGTCTTTGTAAATGATGTTAATCCGTTGTTACAACGTAACCTGAGAGTTACGCCATATCTCTTGTCAAGTAAGCTGCATAATGTTCAGTAGACATGTTACGGAGTAATTATATTCCATTGTTACGCCGTAATCTTCATAATCATTATTACGCCGTAACTTAATCACTTGGTTACGCCGTAGTTGAGAGAAAACTCATCCTTAGGGCTCGGAAATGTCCATTCACTGCTTCCTTGCATAAAATAGGTCCTGAAATGAAATAATAAGGAATAATGATGTTTTCACTAGCATTTTACTCATAATGTGATGATAAAGGGGGAAATTAACGCTTAGAATATCAGGACTATTTGATGTTATCAGGGTCGTATAACAGAACTTGACCCACTTACCAGTCTGCCTATTTTTCTTTCAAAATAATGCAACAACAATGATAACGTGTGCTGATGTATCATGATCTGATAACCATAAGCAATCAGATATCAGATTTACTCTCTGAACTCGTGAACTACTTATTATCGGAAACCAGAAATTAACGGAAAAAGCCATACCTTGCTACTTGTAAAGAGAAGTTCTTCGCCTCGTTAATTTCTCCATGACAATGTGGCATCCATGCAAACTAACTTGTACATAACTTGCAGATATCGACATGAATTGGGTACTAAAAGTGATCATGTGATATCAAATAATTAACTTTTACAAAACATACTGTATATTTCACTTTAGTGGTTTCTAAGGGGGTGTTTGACATGTAATGACCTTTGCAGAAAAAACTGAAGAAGAGGAAAGTTTATAACATCACATGTAGGAGTTTCCAATGCCTCTCTTGATTCAGCATCTTTCATACTCGCAGTGTCCAAAATCTATGTGAAAACAACTGAAAGGATCTTAACAAATAATTAAGTAACGACAACATCAAACAATAAAAATAACAATCATGACACAAACTTGTTCATCTTGTATCAACCGCCAATGTCCATGGATCAATGCCAGATACTTATGACTCTAGCTTTTACTTTGATATCTTAACCAACTATGTAGATTCCTCATTCATTTTTTAATCTGCAAGATATATGATACATGAGAAACTTAGATAGCTGATTGATATATACTTCTAGAAATCACAAAGGAAGTGAAGAAGTATTCTTCCTATAAGTAAATTTGAACTTTAATATCTATACATATATTTAGTCTTTAGAGGCTTAAATATGCTTATTACAGAAGTTTTCTAGTTACATTCTTTCCATAGCTACATAGCCTTAAAGACGCTTCGCGCCATAGGACATATCACCGCTTGCTACATGATCATAAAGTCCCTTCTCGCCTGATGGTATTTGATTGCAGGCTATACGATCATAAAGATCATTCTACCAATTGGTTTTTCACTACCTGTTTTTATACTTGTATTTGTTCGAAAGTCGTAACTTTTCAACTTTGCTAATACATAAAATCACTTTATGGTTTCTTCAATCTTGGGATTATTTCTCTGCGTCTTCTTCTGTTAACTATAAGTGTGGTGCTTAATTTGATTCCATATCAAGGCATAAATTGGTAATAAAATAAGTAGTCATAATCCTGAAAATGAAAATAACCAATTTTTACTTATTAACAAACTTGTTAAGTATGAAATTTCATTCAAAATATTGCAACATTTTGCTGCACGTTGCCGATATGACCTGCTTTGGAGCTGTATGTTACGCCTTTTTTACACGAATCTGGATAGTTCTTGTTTTATTGTTTTTGGACTACTTTGTTAAGATCTGCCCTCTGTGTAACTGTAAACAATTGAAAGGTGTAGCGTCAATGTTAGCTATATTTATTATTTCTTGGAATAACAGAAATCTGTCGTCTACCAGGTTGTACCGACTGTTTACACTGATGTTAATGGACGCAGTATTCAATCAAACAAGGGTTCTTCAGCTCTTAAAAATCCTAACTAAGCGATCATTTGCTTCTTTACTTAAAAATAACACTTGGGTCATTTCCTTCTATTCTACACAGTTTTCAGTAACCAAACACTTCAAAGGTGCAGAAGTTGGCCGCCTTCAAACTCTTCCAGGAGTCTTCTTCTTTTATGAAAATGTTAATTGGATAAAGTAAGAACTTAATAGGTTTGAGTAACCCTAAGATCAATTCATCAAGACATATGTAAGTTGTTTTGCATTTTAATTTAATTAGCTCTAGCAAGTCATTTTAGTAAAACGTAACAACTAAATTTAAAGTAAACCGTGTCGATCAAGTGAGTTAAAAGGGTAGCATATAAAAATAACACGTTATTGGCCGGAAAATAACATCCACTTAATTATATTTGTCCCGTCGTGCTAGAAAAGCATGCAACCAAACCAATCCCTATATATTCACTAAATATTTTCGTCCATTCATTTTAAACCCAACTTCAGAGGCCATAAACCTGTCAACCAACCAAACAAAACTAATATCTTAAACAGATAACATTGAATTGAAAATGCCAATAATTATGACCTTAACTTTCACATACTCGACTACATTGCATACTTTAAGAAGTAAGAACCATCCTACCAGGCCACTACATACATTTTTCATAACATTTGCACGTACTTTGTTTGCATGGCTGAGATAAAGAGGTTAGAAGGAACTGTTAAGTGGTTCAATGGACAAAAGGGTTTCGGGTTCATTGCTCCCACAGAAGAAAATGGCGAGGATCTTTTCGTCCACCAGTCTGAGATCAAAGTTGAGGGATTTCGGTTTCTTAGAGATGGACAAAGGGTAGAGTTTTCTGTGGATACAAGTGAAGATGGACGAAAAAAGGCTGTGGACGTGGTGGGACTTGGCAGAAATACTAGAACATATCCACCAGGGCCAAGGCGAGGGGGTCGTGGGAGGAGAGGTGGTTTTGGTGGATATAGAGGAGGATTTGGTCGTGGGCGTGGTCGTGGTGATGATGAAGGTGGTAGAGTTGGCGGTCCTGAGTGTTATAATTGTGGACGGGTTGGTCATTTTGCTAGGGATTGTTACGAGGGTGGTGGTGATCAACGCTATGATAATGGTCGTGGTGGGGGTCGTGGCAATCGTGTTGGTGGTAGTGGTCGTGGTGGAGCATGTTTCCGATGTGGGGAGGAAGGACATTTTGCAAGAGAATGTCCTAATGATCAAGAATAATTACCTTCATTGTATACTTAACTTTTCTCTTTTTACTATACACCATGCACATTGCTGGCCATTTCTTTCCCTTGTTGTAACTTTTGATGTATTTTAAGAGATTCTTGTGAATTGAAATGGCCCTAAACATTGTTCAATGTTAACTATGAAATTGCTTATTCTTAGGTTTTCTTCATTTGTCGGACACCTACATTTGAAATGGGCAAACCATTTTTTTTGGTATGCGGTCATGACTTAAGAAAGGGGATCTATTGCAAAGTGTGATAAAATTAAAAGGTGTAGAAACTATAAGTGCGGTGCTTAATTTGATTCCATATCAAGGCATAAAGTGGCAATAAAATAAGTAGTCATAATCCTGAAAATGAAATAACCAATTTTTACTTATTAACAAAGTTGTTAAGTGTATGAAATTTCATTCAAAATATCGCCAAAAATGTTGCAAAATTTTGCTGCACATTGCTGATATGACCTGCTATCGAGCTGTATGTTACACCTTTTTTACACTAATCTGGATAGTTCTTGTTTTATTGTTTTTGGACTATTTTCTTAAGATCTGCCCTGTGTGTAACTGTAAACAATTGAAAGGTGTAGCATCAATGTTAGCTATATTTATTATTTCTTGGAATAACAGAAATCTGTCGTCTACAAGGTTGTACCAACTGTTTACACTGTGTTAATGGACGCAGTATTCAATCAAATCAGGTTTCATGGTCTCTTCAAATCCTATTGAACCATCATTTCCTTCTGTTCTACACAGTTTTCAGTAACCGAACACTTCAAAGGTGCAGAAGTTGGCCGGCCACCTTCAAACTCTTCCAGGAGTCTTCTTCTTTTATGAACTTTCGCCTATCAAGGTCTCCTTGCTACGACCTAACCAGCTTGAATTTTGTTATACTCCGTAGTAAATGTTTTGCTGATTTTTAAAATTTCTTCCGCAGGTTGCATTCACAGAGGAGCATGTTTCGTTTTTGCACTTCCTGACTAATGTTTGTGCTATTATCGGAGGTATAAATTTTATTTTCTCCATTCATCAATTCGTAAAGATTGTCATCTAACTTTTCTAAGTCCATTGTAATGACGCCATTCAGGTGTTTTCACCGTTTCTGGGATACTAGATTCACTTATATATCAGGAAGAAAATGGAACTCGGAAAGTTCACGTGACAACTCATGTTAATTAAGACTCGTGCGCAAAGTTCATAGATGCCATCAAGAAACAACATTCTGGTAAAAGCGATACCGACACAAAAGCAAGACAATTCGACTGGGCTCTTCTCTGGTAAAAGCGATGCCGAGACACATGCAAGACAAACAGCATTCTGCTTATTAGGCTTATTGCATCTCTTCTTTATACTGACTATAACTAGTAATTAATTATACAAACTCGCTTAAGTGATACCAAGTTTTATGTGAGGGTTTTTGGATGGTATAATGATGCATAAATTAAAAGTAGAAGCTGAACTTTAAACTTGTTAGTGTGCGTTTAGTTGCATGAAAGTTTTCTTAATTTTCTCGGGTTATTATACAAAAAAGTCACTAAAGTTTTCGGGAAATTTGTTCTAAGTCACTAAAGTTTAAAAGTTGTCATTCAGGTTACTCAACGTTAAAAAACAAACACGTCTATAATTTCAGCGCGTTTTACGTTTATTTTTTTTATGTTAAGTAACATAAATGTTATGTCTTTACAAGTTCAGTAACGTAGATGACAACTTTCATAAGTTCAGTAACGTGGATGACAACTTTCATAAGTTGAGTAACCTGAATGACAACTTTTAAACTTTAGTGACATAGGACAAATTTCCCGCAAACTTTAGAGACTTTTTTGTATAATAACCCTAATTTTCTCTCTAGTTTTCTTGAGAACAAAGTTTCTCTTCTTTCTTCAGTGAACCTTTTGAAAACTGAAAACCCTATATTCAAGTTCTCTAAATCATAGTTATAATAGCACTAAACAGGTTTTCTGTTTTCAGTAGAGAAATTTTAAAAAGGGGCAATTTCATATTTCCCCTCCTTTTAGTTGGAAATTTCATATATGCCCAAACATGCATTAAAAACATTGTACATTATGCATTCAACACTTGCACTTTGAGTATATATGAAATTAATCATGAAAGTAGGGTGATATATGAAATTAATCCTTTTAAAAAATACTCATTTTGAACACGTAGTCTGTTTTCTCTCTGTGTTTCTTAGAAAACTTTTTTGAAAACTTCTCATTTCCAAAAACTAAACACACTCTTGGAGCATATTTGAGTCTTTAGCTTAAAAGGGTATTATCTTATGTGTCAAAAGAGATTATTATGACCCAATGAGGTGTCTTAAACATAACAAATCAAACAATCATAGGATTTTAATATATGAACCTTTAACCTTTTAACTCATGAGTTTTCACCAAGACATTTGGTATCAATAGACCAAAAACACTTTTTGGATGTGAGTTGTGACTTGTGACCACCAAGGAATAAGCCTTTTCATACATGGACACATGGTGCACACTTTACTCATTCCAAAATAACTATAATACTTTTTCGAACAGAATTCCCCTTTATAAGTCAAAAAGCATAAATTCGATTTCTACCTCGTTTTAGTTGTGAAAACAAAAACATTAGAGAATCTTGTTGTGGTTTATAAACTTTTTGGCATGTACATATGAGCTTATCATGTCATAATAAGTTTATATAATGCGGAAAGTTTCAAAATAAGCCACAAAAAGTGAGCATAAACCAAAAACCACATAATTCATAAGCCTCGTTATATAAACTCAGACAAAAATTAAACCTCGTTAGATTCGAATACAGCAGTTGAGTTTCTTTGTAAGTTTTATAGATTCTAGTCTTTGAGTTCTTCATCCGTCTTTTTTCTTATTCTGTCGAAAAAAATGTGTTGGTTTTAATAAGATTCATTTTTGACATATGTGTTTATTATGGTAACACTCGCATACATCTTTGTTTAACATATGTTACGAATATTAGGCAAATGCGAATGACAACATAA
The DNA here is from genome assembly GCA_019973895.1 of Chrysanthemum seticuspe. Classification (NCBI taxonomy): domain Eukaryota; kingdom Viridiplantae; phylum Streptophyta; class Magnoliopsida; order Asterales; family Asteraceae; genus Chrysanthemum; species Chrysanthemum seticuspe. The sequence continues at coordinate 2,778,031 of BPTQ01000004.1, forward strand.
ATATTATGGTCACATTATCACATTAGTTTTCTCTCTCCAAGACTACACCTCAACCACAAATAAATAGTAAGGCGATCACAACCACAACAAAAATATTCACTAGAAAAACAAATTAAATAAAAGACAACACACGCAAACAAAATGAAAGTTATGGTTGAATAGCCAACCAAAAAATTAAAAATTTAAGGTAAAACTTAATTGCATCCGGTTAAGCTAAGAGAGAAAACTTGGTTGTGAGGTCGATTGGTTGGGGTGCACTGCCTTAAATTTTTGCTTGAATATGTAAATTTAGTTCATAACTTCACTCTATGACCAATGTATCAATGGGATAACCTAAAGGACCACACAACTAATATGGGACCTATCTATTGATGAGTGATGTGTAAAATACGTCATGATGTGCAAAGCATTTCCATAAAGATCAATTATGTTGCATCTACAAAATACACAACCAGCCTTACCATTTAATAATGTTACATGATATATTAGGTGTTAAATCTGATGAGATTTTCTTTGTATATATATGTAGTAAAAGAGCGAGTTTTTGCTTCAGATGTATGCGGTTTAACTTAAATATCTCGATTACTTTTTCGACCCTTTCTCTAACTATTTTGTGTACTCGGTCTAGTTTTAACAAGATATAATCAGGTTGCTTTGACACTAAACCACTTTAGTAATGATTCTTCATTCTTGTTACATGATATCTTGTTCTTCTATTATATCAAATCACGTTACTGGTAGTTGACATATTATTTAGTTGGGCTTAAGCTCATTGTATTCTATGTTATTTTATGAATACTTAATGAGTAATAATACTGAGTTTGGTACAACACATAGAATACAATGGCTTGAGCCCAACTAAATAATATGTCCACTAACAGTTACTAGATGATATATTTGATTTAATTAGTGAATGTTAGACTGGTTGTAATAAGGGAGAAATAGTCGGCCAGTCTCTCATGAGAACTAGTCTCAATCAGTCTGTCTTTATGAGTCGGTCGCGCAAGAAGAAAAATGGAGAAGATGATCGGCCCACAAACTGACTCGTGTGCTTGTTTGTGTGTGTATTTATTTAAAATGTATATTTGTGGGGTATGTTTTTATGGTGTCGGTTTTCTTGTTATACTAAGCTGGTCACGAAATAGTCTTCGAACGAAAAAGCTAATGTGACAGAAGAATTGTAGATCACTTAAGGGTCCTTATTACAACTGGTTGTCGATTTCCAAATTACGCGTCAATGCAAATCAATCAAAGTTTTCACCTTTCTAGGTCTACGATATATCATTTGTGATATATAAAAGTTGATTAGATATGTGTTCCCTACCACAAGGACTTTGCTTTAACTTGAATCAACGTTCACTAGTTTGACAATAACAACAAAACTTTCCCTAATATGCGCAATTAATTTAGGTTTTATGGATTCAACTCTTTCTTAAGGCAAACATATCACCCCACTTGGTTGAGAATAATCTCTAATATCATGATTGTTCTTCAAGACATATTTCTAAGGGCACATGTTTAAAATTCTTTCGAAAAAGTGGTTGATGATTTACGATTAGACAAATTGTCGGAAATCACGAGTTGTCGTTGCCTATAATCGAATTACGAGTACTAAGTAACGTTTAAGGACAAACCGATTGGACGTGATTATGATTTCTTATGGGAAAAAAAGTGTTTGATAAATGAGTAATAAATTTTATGGTTTCTTCATTGACTTATGTTAGCTAAAGTCATTTGATAGATGCATAGTTAGATTTTTTAAATTGGAGTGAAAGAGCTAAAAGCTCTAGTGGCGCAATAAGCTTAAAAGTTGTGAATTCAATGATCATATACATGAGTTTGAAAATTTCTACTCAATGTCTACGTACCTAAATATTTAGCTATTAAAGTATAGTTAGTTAGTTGTTCATGAATAATGAGTTTTTTTATTTTCACAAACACATATACAATGCATTGTCAGACTACATAAAACCTCATACGTATAACTTTATTGATTAAAACCCTAATTCTCAAAACCTACAAATCAGGCTTAAGCTTAATTATCCACTAATATGCATACAATGCAGTTTTTTCATTTGTCATTAACAAAATCATGAATAATCAATAACTATTTTTTTGATTTTCTCAAACACAAATACAATGTTGTTTTTCATTTGTCATCAAAGCGAAAATAACACTAGCATTTCTTTTAAAAGTTAATTGTTAACAACAACCCTCAAAGTTGTTGTTAGCATTTCTTTAATTTTTTTATCAAGTCTTTTGTTCACACCATTATTTTATGCTTCATGCACTAATTTTTTTTTTTTTTTTTTTTTTTTTTTCTAATTATCACAATGATAAAAGAAAGTCTATTTACCGCATCAACTTTTAATCTACACACATAAATGTATAAATACAATAAGCATCACCTAATATATGTACAAAAAATGTTTATATGAAATATGCAAATCATCACTCATAACAAAAGTACTCATAAATATTAAGAAAGAAATATCATTTTCACTTAAATTACACAAAAGCTAAGATGAACACGTAATAATTTTGAAAATGAAATATACCTAAAAAAAATTACTCAATTTAAAACTAGGACTAACAAAAACAAACAAATAATGTATAACTTTCATGAAAAGAGATAAAAATGTCAAGATCTACATGGAAGGAGTATTCAATATTTTCCAACCACTTGGTGGGGTAGGTTTCTAGTTGTATCCACTTTCCTCTTGGATTAATAAGAACTTTCACTTTCAAACATTGTTATTCACTTCAATACTTTACCTTTACACTTTTGTTTTTACTATACTTGGATTATCTATTGTTTGGTGATGGTACATTTTTTCTAGGGTTTTTCTGACACAAGTTAAGCACATTGAAAGTACACAAGGACCTACTGAAAAATACACTGGGATTCACATAAGAGTACAGACAAGTGTACTTTTAGATAAATTCATATGTACTTTCGGTGTACTTTTTGTGTGCTTAATTTGTGCCCTTAAGGCACAAGTTAAAAAAACCCTTTTATCTATCATAATCTCTACAAATTATTAGACGATAAATATGAACCAAACTCACAATCAAGCTTGGTTATATTGTGGTTTGAGTCATATTTATCGTCTAATACAAATAACATATCACAAGTTTATTTTTAACAGATGAGTAATTACAACGAGATAGCCAATTGTTTGCGGTTTTGGAGTTTTCGTCAAAGAGATCCAAGTTCAAATTTAGTTGGCAAAATTTTGAGATCAATTTTGTTGTTCGTAGTTCAATTAATTTTAGAAAGTCACATTTTGTGGGATATGAGGAAAATTTTGTTGAATGAGTCAGTCATACAGTTTAAAACATAAGCGTAACATTGTTTTCCCCGTATTCTCTTCAGGATGCATCATATGAGTAGCTCGGTGTTTGCTAGTTACCAATATTTTGCGATATTCTATAAGTTCGTATGGTTAGCAATACACATATATTTTTGTTTTTAGAAAAATTTGAAGTTTACTAATCCTTTTATTGGATGTAACTAAAAATAAGTTTACTTAATAAGTTTCGGCTTGAACTAATCGGCCAAATAGTTTTATAAAAATTTAAGATTCAGCATCAACCTCAGCCTCAACTCAAACTCTAGTCCTAGCTCCAGTTCATTTCAATGTTTCTTAAGAGAATCCATTAGTGATGATCATTACTCACCGGTAGAAGTTATCAATCGCATTCACACATTATCTTTTCACTATGTATTCAATAAAATAAATAAATTTTGAGTGATGATGAGTAGATGAAGATATGATGACTTTTTCTTCCCAAATGTCTTTTTCTTCCTTTTTGGACATTTGTGTGTGAACATGTTGAAAATCGAATATGTTTGTGGGCGAAAAATGACAAATGCAAAATATATGGAATCGACATCATTTGTGTTCATACTCTTTTTTTTTTTTTTTTTTCTAGCATGACATTTTTGACATGTCCAAGAAAATATAATGATTAAAAAATGGAAGTGTGATAGCATTGTTTTATGTACAACATGTTTAGAACTTTCATAATCCATGGTTAAAATTAAATATTGGGTAGAAAAATGGATGGTGAGATGAGTGTGTTATCAACTTACATTATTTATTTATGGTCTTATCTACACACTTAGAAAAATGCAACATTTTGAAAGCAACTTATTGAAATTGTAAATATTCAATTTATTTATTTATTGTGATGGTGCATCCACATGTCATGATTATTGCATTCACCACTAACTTCATATTTTGACTATTGAAAATATGATTATGGATAAGTTTAGATTGGGATTAGTTGAACAAGCTAAGCACACCTTAATTTATTTATTTTTTTCAATTTTTTTAACAACAAATTTAAATAACTCACAATATTAACATCACAAATTTATCTCATGTTTTAAACAAAACATCGTCACATGTTTTAAACAGAACATCGCACACAACATGGAGTACCATCGAACTGCCGCGAACACAAACCTAAACTTTTTGATAATCACACACCATAATCTTACCTTTAACAATAGTAAACAATATTTAGAACAACAATATTGACAAGAAAAGTAAATATTACTACATAAAACTTAATATAAATTCCATAAAAGTTACATAACATGAAACTAAAAAATTACAAAAACTACCCACTAGAAAGAAAAGTAGTGAACTATGCAATTTTCAAAAATATCATTGCAATAGTCCCACTTTCCTAAATTTACAAACATACCCTTTAACAAACCTACAAAATTACAAATATACCCTCATAAGACCCTGCCACGTGTACAAATATTAGTGGCGGGTGTACCATAGCTACACAAGTAAGCAACTACACTAGATAGAACCCCAATCAATCTCGTACGAAGGATACTTTTCCAATAGAAAACAATCCGACGCGCCCCACGCGCCGCCGTCCTCCGCCGTAAACTCCGGGAACGACAGCTCCGAGATCTCCGACACCGGCGACGACCCACCGGAGCTCGAACTTTCCGACGAACCTTCGATCTTAACCACCTCCGGCTGCTCAACCACCGTCGCCGGAAGTTTGACCGGTGGTTTGACCACCGTTGACCGACGTTGACTTTTCTTCTTACCACCGTCGACACTCTTACCCTCGGCCAGATTTTGACAGATGGCTTGGAGCTTGGCGTCGACGGAGGAGTGGAGCGGCGCGTAGTCACCGCACGCGCCGGCTATGTGGGACCCGTTGTGGCGCAAGTGAGGGAAGTTGAGGCGCGCGTAGTCTCCACGCAGCTTGTAAGCAGCTATGTCATAAGCTAAAGCTGCCTCTTCAGCTGTATCAAAAGTACCCAACCAAAGCCGGGTCCGGTTCTTGGGTAAACGGATCTCGGCGACCCATTTGCCCCAATGCCTTTGTCTCACACCTCTATATAGTTTAGTGGGCTTGGGTGGTGAACCCGACCCGGTTTGTTTCATGGGTATGGGCTTTGGGCCTAAGTAAGTTGGGTTGAAGTTGGGTAAGTTGATTTGGGCTTGGATTTGGTGGATTTGTGATGGGGTGAGTTGGTTCAACCCGAATGATGAAACGGGTTGTGGGTTGAAAAATGGGTCGTGGGTGAAAGATGGGTCCGGGTAAAACCCGGATAAGTCTTGGGTGGGTGATGGGTAAGATGTGGATGGTAAAGAGTAAGGAAGGGTATTTTGGTAATTTTGGTCTTGCTTGATGAATGGTTCTAGTGCATCCATAAGCTCACCACCATTGAATTGTTGGAAATCTAAGTTCCATAAGTCCATTGTAGCTGAAGCCATTTTTGTAGTACTTTTTTTTTTTTTTTGGTTTATTTTTAAAAAAGTTTGTAGTAAAAAAAAAAGAAATGAAACAAGAAGAAATAAAAGAAAGAAAATAAGATCACCTTTTTTTGTAATAAAATTAACAAAGTAGGTGACAAGTTCAAGATTTTCCCAAGAAAAAAGCTTAGGGAAATTAAGAAAATAATGGGTTTTGTCAAATAAGAAAACCCTTTTTTTCCTCTTGAAACAAAAGAAAAAAAATTAATAAATCAACCTTGTGGGAACAAAAATAACCCAAGAAGGTATGATCTTAGTAAAAAAAAATCTTTTTACAAAAATAAGTAATAGAACCCAAATAAAAAAAGATGGATCTCTATTCTGAAAATACCTGGCTCTCTTTTGAAAAAATTAAACTTTGCTTTTTTGTTTTAACAAACTTAAAACAATTAAATTTCTTGTAGTTGAAAGACAGATGATTTGCAGAAAGGGATTAATAGAAGAGGGGAATAATAGAGGGGGGGAAATAAAAAAATAAAAAGTTGGAAAATCAGAAGAAGAAAACTTACAAAGTGCTTATTATTTTTGTGAATGTGTTTTTGTGAAAGTGCTTATTTCACTCTCTCTCAACCTCACCTTTTTTTGTGAATGTGTTTGGAATGAAGAGTGGAAGTTGAGAAGTGGTTGTGTTTTATAGACATGTGAATGCCCACTTGCTTTGCTTGGTTGCTTTAACTCACCTTCAACTCACCTTCCTAACTATGGTTTGTTTATTCTTTTTTTTTTATACATTTGTTCTCTCAAGAGTAAATTGAAAAAAAAGCACTATAGCTCAAATGAAAACATATTCTTTACAGGATAGCACATTTTTATAAATGATTGGGATACTTAAATTTTAAGTATTTGAATATTCATATTTTTATAGGATAAACATAACTAAAAATAATTTGAGAGTATAAATATCCAAAAACTCAAAATTCGAGTGTCTCAATCGTTTATAGGAGTGTGCAAATCACCTCTCATTCTTTATACTTTTGTAGAAGAAAAAAAAACAACGTTACTTGATCTCATCTTTCACGAGGTATAAAAGAGGTGAATGCAAACAATATTACCTTCAAGTTTTAACAGAAGGTAGAGAGGCTGATTCCAGAAGACCTCCGGCTTTTTCAACTGATCCACTTCTTAAAATGAGTAAATTTTGTAGGTATTAGCATAATTTTTGTACTAAATTTTGTTGTGCAATTATCGTCTTGCAAAGAGTGCATTTGTATTTTGAAAAGTTTCATACTTTATCATATTCTTTTTTATAATGACAGGTTTGATAATTAAAAAAAAAAAAGTTTCTCGCAAAGATTAGACATGCATTCTCAAATTGTAACAATTGCACTTGCAATTTTGGTCGACGACATGAAAGGTTTTTGCAACTTACTCCTCTCCTAACGGTTTAGACTAGAACATCACCCGTATTAAAATACTTGAAATTTAGCAAACATTTAACTCCCACAACATTTATATATTATCTTTCTTTTTTTCACTAACTCGTAATCCACTACCTTATATTTACATTAAAACACATCACGCACATGTAAACACACCATAACTTCACACACGTACAAAATCTTTTTTCACTTGTGGTGAAATCGCTCACTCCAAAAATGTAAAAAGGTAGCAAGAGGTGAAGGGTCTAGGTGTGGCTTCACACACACAGAATCCCTTTTCACTTGTGATGATAACGCTCACCCGAAAATTGTAAAAAAGTAGCGAGAGGTGAAAGGTCTAGGCAAGAACGGAGCATAGTAGGGGCAAGGTGAGGTTGTGGCCCCCCAAATTTAAGACCACTAAGTTTTATATTTTGTAGTTTTGTAAATTATTTTTAAAAAATTAGTATGAATGTAAAATAATGATAGGTTTGGCCTCCTCAAAATTATTACGACTATATTATGGCCCTTTCAATAATACTGCTCAAGCTCTCTAGATCTAGGCGTGGCTCTTAAATTTAAGATAAGAAACTTTGTAGTAGAATTACATTTCAAATTTGATTGTGAATGTAAAATTTTTGTTTGTTTTTACATATTAGTCAAATTTAAATCTGCAATAACTTTGACAATCAATGTTGTTGATAACCAAAAGAAACAAATAAGTTTGGAACATTCTAGTGAAACAAAGTCAAGAATAAACAGTACCATAGTTGATATACGGAGTACTTTTTTTTTTTTTTTTTGGAACTTAACTATAGTTGATATACTTATGATGACTATTGACTACTAATGCTAATAAAAAAAAATTATATTTTTCAGATAACTTAAAATATAAATGTCTTTTAAACAAAGAGGTCATCGAGTGTTAAGTTTGGTTTTATTTGGTGGTGGGCTTGATTATCATATTTAGTTTTGTAATTATGTGTCAATTTTTCAACGTTAGCGCGTCTGTGATGTCAAAATCAAAATGTGCGAATGAAATATTGCCACGTGTCATAGTTACTGACATCTAGCCATCACTGATAAGACATATAAGAGTGATGCCGTTAAATTCAGTGGAGGTTGATCGAGAGACTTTTATTTTGAGTGGCGATACAATTTGTGCATTACAATATTGTATGGTACAAACTGTAATGCATAAATTGTAGTGCATACATCAAAAAATGTGTTGTGAGTATTAATTCTTTTTATTTTGGGATGTGTTTAAGTACTTTTCTTACGGGTCAATCGTACAACTCACGATGCATGCAGTACAACATCACAAGGCATACTGCACAACTCTCTTATGCATCCAATGATTGAAAACCCTCTTTATAAAGGGGTCCATATATCAAGCCCCTTTATTTCAGCGTTACATCAGCTTTTCAATACAAACAACCTCACTACCAATAAGGAATGGGAGGTGATCTGTACACTCACCAAATTGATTGACACACTCCATTTTAGAGTGTGTTGACAATTATACCCTCACAGAGTAAAAATGTGTAAAAGTGATGTGAGGGTATAAATGTCAAAGAACTTTAAAATGGAGTGTACCAATCAATTTGATGAGTGTACAAATCACCTCCCATAAGGAATTGATTCACACACTTACACTTTTGATTTGGACACTTTATTGTATGGGGTGATACTCACATCATATTTTTTGATGCATGCATCAAAAGATGTGATGTATTGTATGCATTACATACTTGTACATTGCTTACAGTATACTTTAACTGCTTGTACAAATAAGTGTCACAATAAAAAATACGAGTATGTCAATCACCACTCCTACCAATATATGCGATAAGACAACTAAATTCACTACTCAAACATACCCACCTAAATATAAATATACCTCACAATAATAAAAATTACACGCACAACCACACAAGAACCAACTTACACAAGCCGGGTCGACTTCTCTTTCCTTTTTCCAAAATAGACGGGTGCTTCATGCTTGCTGTTTTTTTTATAGAAGACTCGTGGAGTCGTGGGTAATTCGTGGTTTATGTCATGTTACCACCAGCCTTACAACTCACACGAGTAAAGTTAATGACCATTAAACATTTCTCATATATTTAGGAAACACATATTTAATTTGATGTTTAAACTCGATTTTGAATCTCTCATTCATGTCATATAAGAACACATTCATCATTGTAACACCTCAACCCGACAAGGGTAGAAGTGTCACATTCTGGTGTCATATCAGAACATACAAATAAAATTTTACAAACGAAAGCCTTAAAGAAATACAGTACCAAGTCATATAGACGAATGACTTACAAGGAAAATACAAAATCCAATATCTCTAAAATAAAATGAAATCTCCAAACGATAGCCCAACAAAATAAATCCAAATAATAAGGTATCTAGGTTGGTCCACTCAAATAATCCAACTCTCAGCCCATCAAAGCCCATCTTCAAACCTAACACCTGCCGCAGGAAAAGAAGTGCGGCTGAGCTTAAAAAGCCCAGTGAACAGATATAACAAAACGAAAGCTAAATAAAATCTGAAATGCGAAATGAAACAAAGGAAACGGATAACAAAGTCGCAGCGAAATGAGAACAATGAGTCAATGAGGATCCTGCAGAACACAATTATACAGATATCCAAAATGAACAGATACCAAGGAGAACGAAGCAAAGCAAAGCATCGATGACATATAAACAAGCACATACAAACCAGACATACAAGAACTGAAACATAAGCAAACATAGCGGGCGTAGCATCCACACAACATATATGACATACAATCAATTCAGGAAATCAGGAGACATACAAGCCAAACAATTGTCTACAGGAAAGCGGAAGCAATTAATTAAAAAGTAAGCATGGCAAATCACACAGGTCAAAACCCTTAGTTGAAGGCATAATCAGTATCATAACGGTAGTCAAAACATGGCAGTCACACGTAACAAGTAGGAATACAGTATGAACACTATAATTAAATGAATTAAATACATAGCAGGGCAATTAAACAAGTTAACAAGCTAGACTTCATAAGTTGAACCATTTACCCAAACAAACCGTAGCATAAACAGAAATGCAAACATGGCAGGTCAACAACAAGTAGATAAGGACACCACGGATAGTCATAGTCCACGAGATTAATCGAACGAGGTACAAAAGATAAACAGATCAACAATCGATTTCACACAAGCACGGTTACCAGACAAATCAAAGGATCACATAAAAGTAAGATAGCATATCATCAGATGACAACAGGTAAATCTCATATCGCATACATACATATAATACAGAGTAATCAGTAATCGTATAAACATGAATATCATAATCAATCCAATGACATATAACAACCCGGTACGTGAATGGAACTATAGTCTGAAGTAACGGAATGAGAGTGTAACAGATCAAAGCAATGGAACATATATATCTTGGTAGTAGAGTGAGTCATATAATGGTATTGGGTAAAGGACAGTCAATTCAGAATATGGTGCAGTGGGGAATCCAGAAGGTCCAATATAGGTATATCAAAAGTGTAAGGGTTGTCAGAAATCTATTCCGAGCCAACAAAACAAACCATATCAATAGTGGCGATAGCAGCCAAGTAACCAATAGTAACCATTGTATTCGGAGGGGTGACCTCGGAATACCAAACCAATAGGAGGGGAGACCTCAAGTAACCAGTGGAGTAGCTAGCTCCCAAAATGTGAGGGGGTGTATTGCACACACGCACCGCATCACCAAAACAAATCATATCATATCAAATTCAAATCAAATCAAATCTAGGATGCATCCATACGCCCCTGCAAAACAATAGTGGCCATACAATATATCTGAAGCGCGCATAATCAATACAAAATAGGGACGGTGTGGAACATCACTCAACCACACTAAAGTCATGCCATTGGTGCATCAATGACACGGACATGGAACCCCCATGCCTAGTTAATGGCTCGGGTATCAATCTGAAGGGTCAAACAAAGGTTCAAAGTGTAGCAATATATAAGTCTTCATAAGCAAATGTGCAATGTCAATAGTTCACAATTCAAAGGTTCATAACAATAGTTCAATATCAAGGTCCAATATCAATATTTCAATATTAAAGGTTCAATAGCACAGATTCAATAGCACAGGTCAAAAGCAACAATTCAGTAGCAAAGGTTCAGTAGCAATGGGTTCAATACTGGAAGTTCAGTAACAGTGGTTCAATAACAGAGGGGTCAAAGCAAAGATTCAATAGCAATGGTTAAATAGCAATGGTCAAATAGCAAAGAAATATCATAAGCGAACAAAGTCGAAGGATCAGAAAGTCATGAGAAATCCCTACTGAAAAGGGATAGAATATTTGTACCTTAACGCCAATGAAAGGAAAGCAAACGAATGAATGAACACGAAGACACAACGTCACGTCTCCTTCAACGAATCTACACGGATTACGATTTGTTTAATACTTGTTAGCTCATTTAAGTCATAACGGATTAATCGAATTTATATTTTTAGAGTTATTAAGCGTATTCTCATTTTTAGTTATGGACCGAATTAAAATACTTTAGGGTAACAATCATTAATTTGCCAAACTTAGGGGTTATAAGTAATAAATGGTAAACTTAAAGGTTTGCATGTGACATATTACTAAAGATTTAGGGCTTAAAGTGTAACATAACTAAACATTTTATTTTACAAATAGCTTTCATGTACATTTAATAAAAAAAGAGAGAAAACACTTTATAGTATACGTTCGGTCCATCTTTAAGCTTGCTCGCGGTTCATATGACTAATATTTACGACTTAGAAACCATGCATTATGATAAATCCCCGTCTCCACTTCCCCGACACGCTTTCAAAATACTAAATGACGCACACGAAACTTCCGCGATCATCCTCAAACTCTCCCCCTCGAGTTCATTCCACATCAACTACACATTTCTATACATAATAAGAGCACATGACAAATACAAGGCAAGACAACCATGAGCACATACCAGCGACACACTTTCCCCACTCAAGACCAAAACATTTTGATGAGAAAGAATCTAGCACACGTTCATACACACGCACACAAAATTCACAACCCAAGACCCCATGCACAAACATTATATATTGAGTCCAAAATAGATATACATCTCACACATTTATACGTGAGCCAAAAACACTCCACAAAACCATGCATGCACTTCATCTCGAATGACAGAAACATCACCGAATCGATTTGCACCCTACACTATTTGTTATCAGATTCATTATTTGATTTGCAGCTCTACCAGTTATCTTGTACGAATCCTCGCTAGATCGACCCCGACACACACCCACGCAAGGACAACCACTCAACTGATCACATAAACGTACCCACATTGCAGCCTTTATATACACATTCCATGACCAGAAATCAACATACAACATCAGGTTACGTAATGTACATATCGACATATATCGGGTTGTTTTCAAGATTTTATGTAGCCTTTATATTAGGTTTTAAAAGTGCACATAAGGGGTCATAAACCCACGACCAGGAAACAGAAAAACGTTGGAGGAAAACGAGTCATGAAGGTACCTTTGTAGCGTGCAATGAGATGAGAAAACAATGGACAAAACAAGACCAAGGCACCCCTCTTTCTGCCCTTTAACCACGGCTACAACAGCAGCAACACACGACCCAAAGCAACCAAGTAAAACCCGTACAAGATGTGTGACGATAGCAGCCTTGTAAGCCCTTCGAATGCCTTCTTTGGCCCTGGTTTTGTCGATAGAAAATGGAGGTGGAGGAGGATTGTTTTTGCCGTATTTTTTGATTTGGAGGCTAGGGTTTACTAGTGGTGGTTTAAACTAAAGGGATTATGCAATATAAGGGATAAGGATTTAATTAAGTAGGTAGAGATTTTAGGAGCCCTTGGGGCGTTTTTTCTTGGCCGAGATTATTGGCAATCACAAGACAAAATCAAAGCATTTAGTTTCCCTTCCAAAAATACATTAAGTACATTTAATTGTTTTATAAATTAAATATGTGTATTACATTTTAATGTGTTGCTTTTTTTTTTATTTGCAAGTTAAAATCAAAGTTACAAATCTCAAATGCTCCATATAATTTTATTATCATAAGTATTTGACGAGCTCGATTATTTTACGGATTCGTAGATTAGGGGCATTACGGTCATTTCACAAGTTAACGATTTTAGGGTTTTACAATCATAATCGGTAAGCTAATAACACATAATATTTAGACTAAAATACACCGTTGGTCCCTGAACTTGGCAAGACGCATCGCGATGGGACAAAACTCGGTCTTTTCATCGTGGGGAGTCTAAACCTTGGCCTTTAAATGCCAAACCCCTTTGACCAATTCTCTGTTAGTCAAATTCTGTTAATGTCCCCATGTGCCTTGCACATGAGGGTAAAATCGTCATTTCATTGTTTTGGTTTATCACCCTTCATCTTCATCTTCCTCATGTTTAAACCCAGATTCCGGCGACCTTAAACCCAGAATCCAGCGACCAAGAAAAGTTGTCATGTGTCATCTATGATGAGACGTATTATATACACAAGAAAAGCACATGTTGGATAACAAGTATATAGACTGTTGACACCTCATGTTTAGCTGTATCGTTTCTTCAAGTAAATTTTGTAAGAAAAGATGGTTATTCAAGCAGGTTTAAAGCTATTTGACTCGGGTTGTTTGGGTTTTGATACATCGTCGAGACCCAACTTGAATTTAAAGCACCAATCCAAATTACCCAACTGTTACTGAGAGGTTGTTTTGATTGCATGAAGATGGTTTTTGGATTTGGATTTTGATACAAGTAATCAAGATTGTGAAATTATTCTAAAATCATTTTGATTACATGTATGGTGTTTGCACAAGTTGTAGGTTGGATATGTCTACTATTTTGGTGATTTCATCTTGTTCCGTAATTTTGTAATTAATTTGTGATTTCATCTTCTTCCTTAACTTTGTAATCGATCTAGCGATTTTTTTTGTAGAATCGCAATGATTGATGTATGCTTATTTCAATCTCCCTCGCTTTTGGATTTCATATATCTTATCAACCTATCCAAGTTCATACATGGTTAATTTGACAGAACAGAACTACTATGGCGAAAAAATTACTCATGAGCACGAACTCCAATTATACCAAGCTCTATGACTCTTGCGGTGAGGTCTATGAAGCCTGAGTTTTACTTGTTATGTTACTGTTAGATTGCTCAAGTGACTTCGAAATCGGACCCGAGGAGGATGTTGGATGATTTGAGATTGCCGTGGAGGAGGTTGCAAGATCTTGTGCTAAGTCACCTCCATTTCTTTAATAATGGCTGTATAATGAAATGTTAAGTAACATTACGATTAGCATTATTTTTTCCGTTTATGTGTGCATATGGCGTTCTCATCATCACTATTTATCTATATTGCTAGTTTGTTGCCTTCACACCCACATTATAACGTCGGCATATCTTCACAATTATCGCTAATAAACACCAGTGACCCACCATTCAAAATTGTTTGTTATTTATGTTGTTTCTTATCTTTTGTGTAACGAATAAAAGATATTTGTACTTTATCATCCAAATCTTTGAACACTTGCAAAAATAAGATAATAAACATATATATCACCTTCTTTAACATAATATGTGTGTTAACGAAAGCCTTATAATATCTATCTTCTAGTAAAGTTGATGACGAAAGAAGAGGTGTCAACAATCTATATATTGTTATCCAACATGTGCTTTTCTTGTGGATATAAGACGTCTCATCATAGATGACACATGACAACTTTTCTTGGTCGCCGGATTCTGGGTTTAAGGTCGCCGGATTCTGGGTTTAAACACGAGGAAGATGAAGATGAAGGGTGATAAACCAAAACAATGAAATGACGATTTTACCCTCATGTGCAAGGCACATGGGGACATTAACAGACTTTGACTAACAGAGAATTGGTCAAAGGGACTGATTTGGCATTTAAAGGCCAAGGTTTGGACTCCCCACGATGAAAAGGCCGAGTTTTGTCCCATCACGATACGTCTTGCCAAGTTCAGAGACCAACGGTGTATTTTAGTCTAATATTTATTATGATTTTATTCCTTCTAATTATTTCTCATGCTGTAAATGTGTATTTCATTTGTCTTAATCCGTTGTTATGTTAATATTTTTCTGGATTAATCGATTTTTATTGATATTAAAATAGGATTCACATATAGTTAGAAGACAAACGAGCAACAAACGAATTCAAATCCATCTCTCGTGGTGGATGAGTTAGTGGTTATTCAATTCGTTAATAGTGAAGTTGTGAGGTCAATATGTAATCTATTTGTTTGGTTTATGGTATAACAAATTGATGCCGTTTCCAAAAAAAAGACAAACGAGCAACAAGTTGCGCCGCTAACTCTTTTGTATTGCAAAACCAACTCTTATTATAATTGATCGAAATGTTTTTAGATTTAATTTTTTACTTTTCCGCATATAAAGTTATCTTTTTTTTTTTAATAAGCTAGATTTTCTTAATGTCCTATGAGTCGTACTCGTCGATCATTTAGTTCTTTCTACATTATTCTTCCATATGTCTTAATCATTTTGTTATACATACATGTAGTTCGACATATTAAATTAAGCACTTACTAATCATCATCTTTATTTTTCATAAAAATACACTCACGTTGAGACAACTCAAATTCTTGAAATCATTAAATTAATAATTTTAAGTTAAGAAAACAACAAATAAATATTTTTTTATTTTAAATGACGTTAGTGAAACTCCTGAATTTAGGAGTCGGATATTGTGTCGACGTGGTGAACCATTGATTAGAAAACGGCTCTTGGGTTAACGGTGAGATGTGCTATGTGCTCCACAATGGCACCCTTTCAACGAGTCACGCAGTCTCATTAAATGCATAAAATAATACCTTCATCTAAAATAACGTTTGTATATCACAAAAAGTCAATATGAGACTAGTGTGCCGTCTCAAGGCACTGAAGTCGTCGACGTCATATTATCATTCAACACACTATCAAATTTATATTTGTCTGTAAAAATATAAAAGATGAGTGATCGCTCAAGATATCAAAAACTTTAAAGTCTTCAAAATTTATCTTGTTAACAATTATATGTATGTATACACATATTTTCACGAAAAAAAAAAAATAAATACTCCTTCCGTCTCAAAATAATAGTCCACATTTCCTTTTATGGATGTCTCAAATTAATTGTCCACTTTTCATTTATAGTAAAAGCTAGGGAACTTTGTGAGGGAAAATTCCTTTTGAATAGTTAAAAATTAAAGTGGTCCAACTTTTATTAAATTGTGTGTTTCTTGTCTCCTGACAATAATTTTGAGACGGATGGAGTATTATTTAGATGAAAAATATCTTAAATAAGTATTATGTCGAATATTTAGATAACTAATTGCCTTATATTTTATAAACGATAAATTTTTTTATATATAACATTTCCTTCTCAGAAGACCTCATTATTTAATTTCATCCAAAGCTTTTAAAATTTTTCAAAAATTCAAAGACGACCCTGATCAAACTCACCACCTTTTAAAAAGCTATGAAAACCACAAAGTCCATCACTAAACTCATTTTCAATAAATTTAATTTAAAACTAAATTAATTTTTTATTCGTAATTTAAAACATTATACTAATAATTAAAAATATAAACTTACAAAATTAAAAACGTAGACTAATAATCTAAACTATACTTCTCATTGAATGCCTACTTCATCTGCAACACATTTTCGAAGTGGATTCTACTCAAGTGATCAGTGAGGCTCATATAGATCAATTCGTCATCTTAGGGATGTTTTTGTTGTTGCATGACGAACATTAGTTGCTTTAGTTCGTACTTTTTTGTTGCAGTTTCCTTTCTTGCCTATTGATCTTCAAAAAGGTGTCACGGTTTGATTGTTTCATTGTCATAAACGACGATGTTTCGACCTTTAAATTCGTTAACCAACAACCTAGCCAACTTAATTTTAGATAAATTGCTCGTGGATAGTAATGTTGGGAATCACTATAGTTTGAACTCCTGGGTTCTATAAAGGTAAAAGTTTGTGTTTGGAGTGCGTCGCTTGCTATGTTGACATCTCGTGTAAACTTGGTTAACATGGGCATTAATTTAGTTTATAAGCTGTCTTTTTAGTGAGTTGGAGGATGAGACCCTTGAGCATTGTCTGATCAAATTTCCTCGTATTCAGTCCTTGTGGTGAGTTGGTTGAGATTTAATACGACATTCTCAAATTCTCGTGTCCTCATCAAAGATGTTGCTACAGGTAGCGCGGGTATCACAGGAAACCACATGTTAGCTAAAATTTTTCATGGTGTGTATCAATGTGTGCTTTGGGCGATTTGGCGTCAGAAAAATAAATTGGTTAATTCCGCTCCATAATTTGTCATTGTTGCAAAGTCACATGTTATATTTTCGGCTATCAGAGGCTTCCGTTCCTTTGGATCTCAAGGAGATGTCATTTGTAGAGCATCTATAATGCTCAAGTCTTTTGACTTTTTGTATTTACCTACTCACTTTGTAATTATGTTTTGTTTACTCAAAAGTCATTTACAAGTTATAACCAGGGGCGGAACTACATAGAGGATAGGGGGGGGGGGGGGGGGGGGCGGTGCCCTCCATGGTTCGCCAAAAAATTGTCAATTTTTAGTGTAAATTTTTTTTTTAGGACCATTTTATTAAAGTGCACCCCATTATAAAATCAAATTGCCCCCCCACCTTAACATCAAACAATGTAAAATCTTAGATCTCTATCTTAATCTAAAAAAAATATCAGTTTTTAGTGTAAAATTTTTTTTTAATGACCTTTTTATTAAAGTTCATCACAAATTTTATCAAAAAAAAATTTTTTGCCCCCCGCCTTCGAAAATCCTGGGTCCGCCACTGGTTATAACTACAATGGTAACAAGTCTTTATAATGTTTTAGCATGACAAAACAAATATAATATAACAAGAATGACTGAGGGGAAAAGCTAAGTTTATCAAGTCATTACTAAAAAAAACTTTTAAAAAAAGTTTTTACTCCAATGGTTTAAAGCTATTCCAAAAACTTTATGGAATATTAAAATTTCTTCTAAGATTTGAGAATTGCGGATGCTGAATGCTCTTAGTACTTCAAACAAATTTAGTTAAAATATGATTATTAGTTGTACTTATAAGGCTAAATCTCGTACATGTAATATCACAGTTGCACGATAATAAACACCGCTAAATTCTAATATGCATGTATATTAAACTAAAATTTTAAAATAAACTTGATTTATTTGTAAACTCCGTACGTACACGAATAGTATGTTATGATGTCGATTAACAAAATATAGATGTGTTAAATTAGTGGAAAATAACTAGTAGATTATAACTAGTATGTTATGATGTCAATTAACAAAGTATAGATGTGTTAAATTAGTGGAAAATATAGATGTGGAAAATTAGTGGAAAATAACTAGTAATTTAATCACCAGATCTAGTTACTAATATTGGACTAAATTGATTACATAATAGTCACTGAGATTTTCTAAAATTACATAAATAGTCACTGAAGTTTACTAATATTGGACTAAATTTGTAACTATTTAAAATTTTAATAATTCTACCGATAACAAAAAAAAAAAATTAGTAATTAAATATGTAAAAACCAGCAAACAATTTTGACCTATTTATGTAATCTGTTTTTAGCAAACTATTTATGTAATTAACTATAAACTTTTACTAAAAGCACAAGGTATGAGGAGCTTTTAACATGCCAAAGGTTCATTTTTTATGTTATTGGTGAGCCAAATCATACTACCATTTGATGCGATTGGTGAGCCATTCTAATAGCTCAAGCCATTTTTTTTTTTTTTTTTTTTTTTTTTTTTTTAAATTTTGTTTTGTATTGTGAATGAGTATGTATTTTTAGTGGGGTATTTTGTAGGACCTAATAACATGTTAGTGGTGTGTTATGAGGGAGGATATTTTAATTATTGGTGAGTTATTAAGAAATGTATAATGTGATACTAAGGAGGCATACCAATAACGTGTTATTATTATTCACGATACCTTGTGCTAACAAAATAGAAACGGCTTTTGGCCTTGTTGAAAGTAGAATGTTATATCTTTGTACATTTGTTTTGTTTTTTTTGAAAGGTGAATTTCTTGTAAGGTGTTTCGAGTCGCGGTTCGACAGCCGGAGGTCTAGATTACGTTGTCTAAGCCGGGTCCGCGCTAGAGAGCTCCTTTGAAGCGAAAATGCCTATTTCAAATACCCGATAGGGGGGAAAACCCCCTACTAATCCGCCCGAATGCATGACAATTAATAGGGGTAAACCCTTGCTTTTTTCAAGATTCGAACCTGGGGAAAATCCCTCATTCAAACTCCTTGCAGGATTTGAACTCAAGACTTCCCTCCCCCTAGAGCCCCTAAGGACTCCAAGGTGGCCAACTGAGCTAAGCCAGTTGGTTATCTTTGTACATTTGTACATGAAGTGGAGTGATGATATATAAAACTTAACCATGGTTAAGTTAGTTAGTCAAAGGCTATTGCCAACAAAGCCACGTGCCTTTCATTGTACTCGACTGCGGCTTTTATTGCAGTTGCACGTAAAAGTAATATTTTATTTTTATTTTCGTACATTTTTTTGTAACATCAATGATCATTTAATCTTTCAATATGGTTTTGTTGTGAAAAAAATTATATACACGCATAATTAACTTTAAAAATTTCGAAATTATTTCGCATAATACGAGAACAATCACATGCCCATATGCGTATTCTGGCATTCGATTAAAAGTTATTAGATTATAATTCTGAAAAATAATAAACAAATAGTTAGAAAATCAGATTTTGACCTTTTTATATCATGTGGTGTTGCTTACAATAGTTCCTAAAATATTGGCTAAATTATATATGAGTACAAGCTAGTAATGATATACGATACTATCAAAGACAAGTGAAAAGTAATAAGACAGTTAGTTGATTGTCGTTTTTTTAGATTCGGGTCGATTTTCGGATAATTTTGGTCAGCTCTATTTATAGCCAACAACTCTTACAAACTTGTCATGTCACTTTGATAATAAGAATAGGGAAACTCTCCTTTAGTCGGTGTTTTGAAAACCGTATCCAACCGAACCAGTCGATTCAGCTCGGAAAAAAGACTCGAGCTGATTCAGTCAGTTCACTGGTCCAACTAGAAAAAAACAAAAAAAACACTGAAAAATCGTATAAAATCCAGTTTGCTTGCCGGTTCGGTTTTTGAAACCTTGCCTTTGGTAAGTGTCAAATAGACGTGTTAACTTAGTTCTTACCATTACTCTCGAAAGGAACTTTCTAGATTATCATTTTTCAAAAACTTGTTATTAATCAAATGGATAGGGATCATTTAATATTCATTTGAACATTAGAGGTGATTTTATGCTTCTTGTGATTGTACATTGTCATTATTGCAACACATTTATTTTATTTTAATTTAACGGTACAATCACAAAAAGCATAACATTACCTCTAATGTTCAAATAAACATTAAAGGATCCCTATCCTAATGTATAAATGAGGTAAAAAATGTGTGTATCTATCACTATACCTCATCATAAAACAAAACCTACAACTTTGACTAAATAAACTATTTCTAATTTAAATTAGTCACATAATTACATGACATTATATTTTTGAAAAGGGACGTGACAACCAGGATACTAGTTTTTAAACCAGAAAAAAATATATTTCAAAGGATAATAGAAGACACGTACACGTTTAATAATATACTCTATTGCTTATTAAAACCAAAGAGAGTCATTTTGACAATGATATTTCTTATTTGAATGCACATATATGAACAAAAATATAAATAACTTGGCAAAACAAGAAACAAAAAGAAAATAAAAGGTCAACATCTAGAACAACTCATTTTTAGCTTACATTTTAATGCAAAGGGTTTGGTGTCATCTAAAAAATGTGTAGTATTTGTTTTGCTTTGGTCCAAAATTTTATCTTGGCTCCAAACTTGTGCTAAAGGGCATTTTTATATTTTGGTGCATATCTCAAAGACCAAAACTTTAACTAATAGAAAAAAAATTACTACCACTTTATTTAAAGGGTTAATAACAAAAGGGTTTTGTTATAGACAACATATATATATATATATATATATATATATATATATATATATATTTGTTTATTTTTTGCTGCTCTATACCTTTTCAATTTTGATTTTTAAGAGTAATTTGTGACCATTCTACCATTACGTTTACTAGCCACCATGTTAATATTGAAGGATAAAATAATCATTGTATATGGCAAAAATACATACAAATGTCGAAATTTAAAAAGATTGTGTTTTACGGAGTAATAGCTATACTTTATTTGATATGATATAAATCAATCATATGTTTTATAATTTATAATTATTTATTTTAACCAAATAGTAACGACCATCTAACTAACTTAATGTATTATCTAGTTACAAATTTGGGTTTATCTTAACTTTTTTTTATCGTTGTATATGTAATCTTCATTTGTTTTTTCTTCATCAAACTCCCTTTGTTATATTTACCATCATAAAAAATAATAGACGAGTACCTCTAATATCATGATATTATCATAAATTGTCACGGAAAATTATATAAACAAAACATTACAAAACGAAAATTTTAATTACAAGATACCCGCTATCGTGTTTTAATCCTTTTATTAATGAAACTGCTATGACCTAATAATATGATCCGTAAACATTAAAGCTCTTTTGGATGGGGATCCCACTCACAATACATACATATCACTTACGTATACATTTGACTTTAGATACAAACCTAAATTATTACTTACTAATTTAAGATCAAAAGTGATGTTAGTGCCTAGTGGAACTCTTGCTACACATTTGTTAAGTTTATCCATTGGCAAATGTAAATGTTGTCTTTGGACATCCAAGAACACACACTAAAAATGTAATTTAGGAAAGAAATTTTATCAATAAAAAGTAGAAGTATCCAAATCAATTCCCTTTAGCCATGTACGTCGATGATTGTTAGATGTCGACATTGTTGATTTCCAAAGCCCGTGAAACATGCACTAAGGTTTCACGCGGCCACTTGCTTTAGTTTGTTTTGCCCTGACGTATCGTCGATCACATGTTTTGTACATATTTTTTTTCCCACTTGACAACTATTATTTGAGTTTGGAAGTAAGCTTAAATAAGAAAAATGGTCACATGAGTCTCACTTTCGTCCAACTGTTTTTTCTTGCTAAAAGAAAAGTAAAGCAATATGAAATTATGAATCGTGTTGGTTTCTATAAACAATAAATATGAAGGTTGAGTAAATAAAAAATAAACCAATGAATTCCATATCTTACCAGCCTTTCAAAACAGAGGTAAGGGGTTCAAATTCAACGGGGAGAAAACTAATTCTTTTATAGCCATGGAGGTTCACCTGCGCCGACTTTGAGCTACTTAGAAAGGTAGTTGTAAACTTGTAATGGGATTAGTCGGCTTCTAATAATTGAGTCGAAAATTTAAGTAAAAAGAAATAAAAAAATAAGCAAGAAATATATAAGATAGTTGGATACAAAAATAATGGAGATCAAATCGATGGAAAAATAATATAAAGTCAAATGATGATTAAGATACAGAAAAATAATAAAAGTCAAATAAATATAAAAATAAATCTTCATATTCCAAACTTTAATGGAGTGAAAGTAATGGAAATAGGAGAAGACATGATACTATGATATTCTTATATATTATTCCTAAGTTTAAAAATTCCTTTTAAGAAAGTCAAATTATTATTATTATTATTATTATTATTATTATTATTATTATTATTATTATTATTATTATTATATTTTTTATTTTATTTTTGTTTTTATAATTTTGCTAATCTTGTGCAATATCAGCTTTTTACTCTCTCACTAGATCCACCAGGTAAAAAATCGTATTAATAACTACCAAATCCTTCAACTTTTGTTCAAACCATTCCGTCGTCAAGACCACAAAACCATTGCAAAATTCGTCTCAACACGCGTGCAAGGAGGGTGCGTTAACAATGGTTGACACGTCAAAAGCTTGTTTCACGCGTCGTTTATGGTGTTATGATTTCTAATCTAAAGAGTCGTCTATTTAAAAAAAAAAAGGTTTCAATACCTCAAAATAAGTAAATTACCAACAATTTTCTGTTGTAAAACCATCATTATTTATCTAATTTTAGTACGTGAGTTCATGATTTTAAAAAGTCTACGTTATACGTACATGTTTTAAAGGCCGTGAAACATGCACCAATGTATCATGCAGCAACTTGCTTTTGTTTTCGATTTCTTTCTATTTGACAACTATTATTTGCAGTTGGAAGTAAGCTAAAATAAGAATATATGATCACATGAATCTCACTTTCTACTACAACTTTTCTTTTGTCAAATGATAACTACGAAGTCTACAACTAATGATCAATTGAATTGGAATACTTTCTCCGTCTTAAAATAAGTGTCCTTCGACAAAAAATACAGTTCAAAAAATCATAATTATTACTGCGTTATTTCTTTTACTTTTTATAAAATAATAGTTTTACCGTACATCTATGATCCCACATAGGTTGAAAACATAAAAGGTTCCTAGATTATATACTAAAGTGTATATCAAAAATATGTGTTGAGAATTGGTTAATGCTTTGGGTGCCCGACGATTGTTATCGGTCAATATATAAAAATTGAGCGATGAAGTCGAACGGATCCAACATATATACAACTTCTTAATTTTTTATGCTTTATTTTAACTTAACGTGTTTTTAGCAATTGTCTAAAAGATTTAGGTAATAGATTGTAGGAGCAATTATATTTATATCCTTATTAAAGTTCAATATTACATCAATGTCATTCTTACTTTTGTAATTACTTCAATATCATTCTCAAACATTTTTAATTATATCAATATCATTCTCATTTTTATAATTACATCAATATCATTCTCAAACTTTTTTAATTACATCAATATACTTCTCAAACTTTTTTAATTCCATCAAATCCTTCTCAAACTTTTTAATTCTCGTATCCCAAAATCAACATGTTCTTATATCACTCGAGGCTAAATAGTATATATGAACACATAGATAAATTCGAACAATAAGTTATTATTCTCTATACTAAAGAGCAAGACACAATGTCTTCAAATGACACGTGTCCCACATTAATTGCCAACTTTCGCAAGTTGGCAAAAATAGTCCCTGAGGTTTAGGTGTCGTTGCAAAGTAAGTCCAACTTGGCAAAAATAGTCCCTAAGGTTTAAGTGTCGCTGCAAAGTAAGTCCTTTATAGCAATTTGGCAAAAATAGTCCCTATCCAAATTCACGCCTACAAAAGCAATCCCGCTGCATCGCGCGGGGTTCCACACTCGTCTTATAAGATAGTAGTTAGATTAGAAATATATAAATCAAACCAAATTAATAAAAGAAGTCAAATCAATGATTCAAAGAACAAAGAATAAAACTAAAAGTCAATCCAAAACAAAATGAACGTTACAAGACAGTTGACCTAAATCCTTGATTATTTGTACACTTTAAATTGAGTCCATTTGTTTTCTTAAGTTAGGAGAAAACTCAAGAACAGAAAGAACACGACATGTCAAAACATAGTTCTACGTATTGTTTTTCGTTTGAATCTTTATAGAATAGCTTTATGTTTTGTTCGAGTCATCAGAAATGACTATATGACTCGAACAAGGTGCAAAACTATCTTTTAACAATCTAGAGATCTAAAAAGAAACATGGGGATTCCTCGTGCGAATCATATATAAGATATATGCTCTCGGGATAGTTATAGCCCAAAGTAATGCACAAAGTTGGCATTGAACCGGTGCCCTATTTACATTATTGCTTCAGCGTTGGTGGGGCAACGTTGAAAGAAGTCCGTGCATGCATGTGTTTTGGGTAAGTTTTAGTAGGTCTATATAAACTCTCAAATTGAAGGAGAGGTCTGCATATGTAGTCACTTGAATTGAAGTACAAAACTTTCAAATTCTCTGATTTAGTTAGTTCCTAAGTTAGGTTTCACTAACATATGAGGTCGATGAATGTTAAATTTAAAAAAAAAAAAAAATGGGTACAAAACTCGTCACCTCTCCTAGGCGCAAGGCTCTAAAGCTCAAGGCGTCGTGCCTTTTGTGAGCCTTATGCATGTGTAGAGCCTTAATCCGAAAAAATCCTTAGAGCTGGAGCCTTGAGTAGAGGCGCGCTTTTCAAAACTATGGCACCATCCTTGTTACTTAGGGACGATAATTGCGCACTAAAATTCTCGACAAGGACTACTATACACCTGCATTTTCAAATTGAACCATATCTGCAATTTCGTTAAAGCACATGGATGATTTTTGCAATTTACTCTCGTTAAAATATTGATCTACAAAGAGCATAACATCAGATCTTTTCTCAGACTGAGGTTTCGACACCTCATAAGTCATAACATATAATCTACCAACAATTTTCTGTTGTAAACCCTTCTTTATTTATCTAATTTTAGTATAGGCGTTCATGTTCTAAGAAGTCTACGTTATACATGTTTTAAAAACTAAAATAAGACATCACATGTTTTTCGATTTCTTTCCATATGACAACTGTAACACCCCGACCCGACAAGGGTAAAGATATCACAATACGGTTTCATATCAGAACTTTAACTAATGTACAAAAGCGGAAGCCTTTACAAAAACTTACAAAAGATAGTATAAATAACTAATCTTTCAAATAAATCTAAGATCTCTATGGTAAAGTCTTGCTCTCAGCTCTACTCTCAACCCAGATCAGCTATTCCATAAGCTTATCTTGAACGCTTAATACCTGCCGCAGGAAAAGAAAAGTGCGGCTGAGCTTACAAAGCCCAGTGAACGGATATAACGAAAACAAAACTAAACAGAACAAATATACGAATAACGAAATCAAAATAAAATAATGACGAAGGATCTTTTAGAATTCTACGGAAGCACAAATATACAGAAATCCAAACAACCACATAACAGTTTAGACATCACATAGCACATCAAAGACACAGAAACAAACACAT
This sequence comes from Chrysanthemum seticuspe, assembly GCA_019973895.1. NCBI lineage: Eukaryota > Viridiplantae > Streptophyta > Magnoliopsida > Asterales > Asteraceae > Chrysanthemum > Chrysanthemum seticuspe. Next base: position 2,804,202 of record BPTQ01000004.1, read on the forward strand.
CAGAACAACCAAACACTTAGCATATCAAGAATAACATATTACGTATAAGCCAAACGGAAAGTCTAAAAACTAACAGAAACTGTTCCAGAAAATAAACATGGCATTCATACAAATCAACTAATCAACATTTAAAGCACTTAATTCAATATTATAGCAGCGGAAATAGCAAACAGGTCATGGCAGACAATATAGCAAAACCAGTTCTCATATCCTAACCTTAGCAGATTTTAAACATGGCAGGTCACTTATGCAGACAGATAATTAACCTTCAAAACACTCAATTATACATTAGCACATTCATCTCGTAGATCAACGTATTCACGTAACAATAACAAATCATAATATCAGATATACGAATCATATTTTAACGTATTAATTCTGTCCTAGCATGACAACTAATAATCACATAAACAGATACATCATAAGCACATTCACAAACATATCATATCAGAAATATCTTTCTTCTTCAAAAGTAACTTCAGAAAATAAATGTACATATATGGAGTAGCTAGCTCCCAGAATTTTGTGAAGACGCGTATTGCACACGACATCATTCACCAGATAACATATCGGATAACAGATCAGATCTAGGATGCATCCATACGCCCCTTCCTACATATTCAAAAATATGCTTCACCATCCAGAGACGTGGCAGAACATCACTCTACTGCCCTAGAGTCATATCAGAGGTGCATCACTGATACGGACATGGAACCCCCATGACTAGTTAAATTTTTGGTTATAGTCAACCAACTTAAGTCAAACAGATTTCAGATATAGCACAGATCATATTCAACACAAGGTCACAGAATCATATCAGACAGTTCATATCATAAGGTTCATATTCAGATAGACAGACATCATAAATTCATATCATAGTAGCATATCATATATTCATAAACAGAAGTTCATAACCAGAGATTCAAAATCATAAGTTCATAACCCAAATGTAGCAGGGTTCAACGAATGTATATAACAAAGTCTTCCTAATATAAGTTCACATCAGATATTGCATAGTTCACTAGAACATCCATTCAGATAAGTAACAGGTCAAACATTCAGAAAAGGGTTCATAGCAATGGCATTGGGAATCCTAATAAACATAAGAGACATGATGAAGAAGGAAAACATGAGGGACCTTTACTGAAAAGGTCAGAACTCATGTACGATAACACAAGTGTCTTAAAGTAAGACAGAATATCCGTACCTTAAAGCAAATGAGAAGAAAAGCAACAAATGAACGAATACGAAGATGTAACGTCGCGTCTCCTCCAACGAATCTACACGGATTATGATTATTTAATACTTATTAGTATAACGGATTAATCTCATTAATACTTTTAGAGTTGTCAGATTATTTCCATTTTTAGTGACAGACGGAATTCCAACGTTTTAGGGTTTCAATTATTAATTAGCCAAACGTATGGGTTTAATATGATAATCATCTTATTTAAGAGCTTATATGATCATCTTTTAAAGTATAGGGTTTACAAATGTCAAAGACGGATTTTAAGACTCTCTTTCAAAGTAGTTTACATAATTTATAACTCACATGAAATAACGAAATTACACACCTAGCTTTTAACCCTAATCATTCCCTATTTAGGTTCTAGGGTTTCCATACTTTTAACATCATTTATTACGCATTCAATTAACATGTTACTTCCTTTTAATGATTTCCACTTTGACCTAGAACGTATATGGAAACAAACCGAAGTTACCTCAAAACTCATGCATGTCCTTACGTAATTCATTTACACATGTTGACCCATAGTTACCCAAAATTACATGTTGCACCTTTAACATCTTTAATTATACGATCTAACCTTCTATTTTCATATTTTACACTTTTAGCCCAAAGGTTTTAGAATTTACAAAACATACCCTTTTAGTTAAATAAAATTCGAATAGCCCTCTAAATATCCAAAATCACACGTTTAACCCCCACACTTATTTTATACGTTTAGTACATGTCTTTTACTGTTTTTCAAAAATAACCTTTAAGTTTCAATATTTACAAAATCAACCCAAACCTTTTTATTTAGAACCGATTAGGCATAATTCAAAAGCAAGCCCTAAACCTAGGTTACACCAATCATTAACTCATCATTACCACTGCATTTATGACCCTTAATGACAACAAGAAAACCTTAGCTCATGCAAACCCTAAGCGTCCCTTTTTAAAACCTTTCCTTTTTATGCGTTTTCGAACAAGAAAAACCCAAAACAATTCACATAAGCATCGAATTCATGTTTATGTATTTTATTCAGGTATTATAACATGTAACAACTTCTGGAAAAATCAATTCATGATCTCTAAAAATATTATAAGCTCAATCGTTATTTATATACGCTTTTAGGGTTTTAGGTTTCAAATAATTTCATACGACTTATAAATCATGCATGGCTAATTTTTATGTGTTATATACGACTTGTAGGACTGAATTCAACATTAGGAACATACCCTTGATGAGCTTGAATCGATAGAACAAGAAGACACAAAACCTCCTTTTGTCGAAACCCTAATCTTCTCAAAAACTCACAACGATTACCACAGCAACTCTGGAACTCAAACACTATTTTTCCCACCTTCTATACCTTGAATCTCGTCCAATAAAAATGGTCTCAAGCTCTGGAAACTAGAAGTCGATTTGTGAAGGGTTTTTAGGTCGGTTTTAGGGTTATCGGCAATAAAGGATTTATGGGAACCGAATTTTATATATATACTTGAGCTATTATTTTTCTTGTGGGCTTTATAATACATTGGACTTAAAATAAATGGTCTTTTAATAATATAAATTATATTGGGCTTTTATTTAGTTTTATTTCTTTTATAAAGTTAATTAAATATTTTCGGCTAATATGTAAAATACAAAACTAATTTTTATAAAATCATAAACTATAAAAACTACCTTTACAAAGTGTTTAATATTTATTTAGGTCATGTGGGATATTTCTTAAAATTCTCTGAATTTACATATCTTATTTGGTATTCTTTTGAATTAATTATTCATACTTTTAATTGTAGGGTTATTTTGGTCTTTTTGTGAATTTTAGAAATTCAGGTATTACAATTCTTCCCCTCTAAAAGAAAATTTCGTCCTCGAAATTGAACAAGACGGAACAGAACAGAAAACGAATTGGATTTCAGAACTTCTAGGAAGATAACGAACGTTAATCTTATCTCGAAACAAATGAATTTCTTATCAGAAAATTCAAACTCAAACTTATTAAGAAATCATATCAATAGTCGAATACTTATATTAGATGATTATACTCTCATCGGAATAATGGCGGAGAACAAATGAGACGCAGAAAGTCAAATGACAAATTCTAACTTATTCAGATATCAAATGATGAGGACATCAAATGCATAGACGGAATAAATACTATCGGCCTCAATAATCGCAGAAATATGGGGAGACAAATAAGGTTAAGGTAGTCATAGCAATCTATAGGTTCACGCACATCATAACAACTTCGGATGCCAAACGTACAATACTTATACGTAACAAATATCGACGAAATCTCACAAATAGGTACGTAATTCAAACGAACATGAGAAGTGCCAAATAACAGATGCAAGTCAAAGTCTATCACACATCAATCACAGGCATTTCCTAGACGTCGTATACCTTCAATAAGTTCAGATTATGTGATCTCGGTATTATTACGTTGATCAGGCGTCATAATACTTGCATCACATAACAAGTTCTTATTGTCATTATATTCGGTCTCGGGTCATGACAAAACACATAACAAATATCAAAACAAAACATACCACATAACAGATAACACACAGATAGCAAGTAACATACTATAACAAACCAGATACACTTGAGTATACCATCATGATGGCCATACTTCATACAAGCGATAATTAAACAACAACACTAAGAGAATAAATAGCAAACGAAACTTATGAGGACTAACGGAAACTTAGCGAATCTATAAGAAAGAACAACAGCAGACAGAAATTATACTTTCAAAATCTTGTTTTATTTCCATCAATCAAACAAAATTCGCAGAATCGTCTACAGATGAACTTCCAAAACAAAACCTTAAAATCCCAGATTCAAACGTCAAAATGAAAACAAAAGGGCCTAGCTCAAAATCAAACGTCAGAAAATTCTCATAACGAGAGTAACACATCAGAAACGAAACTCCTATTCTTGTGTCGGATTGAACCTACTAGTGGCCGTAGACTCCGTTTCCGACTCCACCTCGTACTCTTCCTTAGATTCCTCTTCTTCCTCCTCCTCCTCGCTTATCCATCCGTTCTTGTTTCCTTCAGGCTGTGGTAGGAAACGACTAGCAAAGCCACCTTTACGCTTCCTTTCTTCCTCCTCTGGCACACGATCCACGAAGGCATACAGATCGCGACTCTCAGCTCGTCCTACTCCTTCATCCTCAACGAACTTGGGACACCTATCATGATATGTAGTAGTGAAACCTTCGTTGTCAACCACTTTAGTTTCATATTCTTCCACCACTTCTCCGTCAATGGTCCTCAAAGTCAGCTTCTCCTCGATGGTACATGGCCACATATAGGCCGGAACTTTTATCCTCTTATTAGTTCTCTTCACTTTACCATACCTCGTGCAGCCCTTAGCAATGATAACGGCCCACTTCGTCTTCTCCTTATGTTGCCTAGCCGGTCCTCGATTACTCCTATCAGATGAACTAACGCGACGGGGAATAACCATCTAAAAGAAATTCCAACTATCAGCAAAACTTAAATACGATAGGGTACGCAAAGAAGTACGCAGAAAGGAAAATCCTAAATCTACCCACTTCTCACAGGTCATAGCCTAAGCTCTAAGGGTCCTAAAACCTAGGGCTCTGATACCATAAATTGTAACACCCCGACCCGACAAGGGTAAAGATATCACAATACGGTTTCATATCAGAACTTTAACTAATGTACAAAAGCGGAAGCCTTTACAAAAACTTACAAAAGATAGTATAAATAACTAATCTTCCAAATAAATCTAAGATCTCTATGGTAAAGTCTTGCTCTCAGCTCTACTCTCAACCCAGATCAGCTATCCCATAAGCTTATCTTGAACGCTTAATACCTGCCGCAGGAAAAGAAAAGTGCGGCTGAGCTTACAAAACCCAGTGAACGGATATAACGAAAACAAAACTAAACAGAACAAATATACGAATAACGAAATCAAAATAAAATAATGACGAAGGATCTTTTAGAATTCTGCGGAAGCACAAATATACAGAAATCCAAACAACCACATAACAGTTTAGACATCACATAGCACATCAAAGACACAGAAACAAACACATCAGAACAACCAAACACTTAGCATATCAAGAATAACATATTACGTATAAGCCAAACGGAAAGTCTAAAAACTAACAGAAACTGTTCCAGAAAATAAACATGGCATTCATACAAATCAACTAATCAACATTTAAAGCACTTAATTCAATATTATAGCAGCGGAAATAGCAAACAGGTCATGGCAGACAATATAGCAAAACCAGTTCTCATATCCTAACCTTAGCAGATTTTAAACATGGCAGGTCACTTATGCAGACAGATAATTAACCTTCAAAACACTCAATTATACATTAGCACATTCATCTCGTAGATCAACGTATTCACGTAACAATAACAAATCATAATATCAGATATACGAATCATATTTTAACGTATTAATTCTGTCCTAGCATGACAACTAATAATCACATAAACAGATACATCATAAGCACATTCACAAACATATCATATCAGAAATATCTTTCTTCTTCAAAAGTAACTTCAGAAAATAAATGTACATATATGGAGTAGCTAGCTCCCAGAATTTTGTGAAGACGCGTATTGCACACGACATCATTCACCAGATAACATATCGGATAACAGATCAGATCTAGGATGCATCCATACGCCCCTTCCTACATATTCAAAAATATGCTTCACCATCCAGAGACGTGGCAGAACATCACTCTACTGCCCTAGAGTCATATCAGAGGTGCATCACTGATACGGACATGGAACCCCCATGACTAGTTAAATTTTTGGTTATAGTCAACCAACTTAAGTCAAACAGATTTCAGATATAGCACAGATCATATTCAACACAAGGTCACAGAATCATATCAGACAGTTCATATCATAAGGTTCATATTCAGATAGACAGACATCATAAATTCATATCATAGTAGCATATCATATATTCATAAACAGAAGTTCATAACCAGAGATTCAAAATCATAAGTTCATAACCCAAATGTAGCAGGGTTCAACGAATGTATATAACAAAGTCTTCCTAATATAAGTTCACATCAGATATTGCATAGTTCACTAGAACATCCATTCAGATAAGTAACAGGTCAAACATTCAGAAAAGGGTTCATAGCAATGGCATTGGGAATCCTAATAAACATAAGAGACATGATGAAGAAGGAAAACATGAGGGACCTTTACTGAAAAGGTCAGAACTCATGTACGATAACACAAGTGTCTTAAAGTAAGACAGAATATCCGTACCTTAAAGCAAATGAGAAGAAAAGCAACAAATGAACGAATACGAAGATGTAACGTCGCGTCTCCTCCAACGAATCTACACGGATTATGATTATTTAATACTTATTAGTATAACGGATTAATCTCATTAATACTTTTAGAGTTGTCAGATTATTTCCATTTTTAGTGACAGACGGAATTCCAACGTTTTAGGGTTTCAATTATTAATTAGCCAAACGTATGGGTTTAATATGATAATCATCTTATTTAAGAGCTTATATGATCATCTTTTAAAGTATAGGGTTTACAAATGTCAAAGACGGATTTTAAGACTCTCTTTCAAAGTAGTTTACATAATTTATAACTCACATGAAATAACGAAATTACACACCTAGCTTTTAACCCTAATCATTCCCTATTTAGGTTCTAGGGTTTCCATACTTTTAACATCATTTATTACGCATTCAATTAACATGTTACTTCCTTTTAATGATTTCCACTTTGACCTAGAACGTATATGGAAACAAACCGAAGTTACCTCAAAACTCATGCATGTCCTTACGTAATTCATTTACACATGTTGACCCATAGTTACCCAAAATTACATGTTGCACCTTTAACATCTTTAATTATACGATCTAACCTTCTATTTTCATATTTTACACTTTTAGCCCAAAGGTTTTAGAATTTACAAAACATACCCTTTTAGTTAAATAAAATTCGAATAGCCCTCTAAATATCCAAAATCACACGTTTAACCCCCACACTTATTTTATACGTTTAGTACATGTCTTTTACTGTTTTTCAAAAATAACCTTTAAGTTTCAATATTTACAAAATCAACCCAAACCTTTTTATTTAGAACCGATTAGGCATAATTCAAAAGCAAGCCCTAAACCTAGGTTACACCAATCATTAACTCATCATTACCACTGCATTTATGACCCTTAATGACAACAAGAAAACCTTAGCTCATGCAAACCCTAAGCGTCCCTTTTTAAAACCTTTCCTTTTTATGCGTTTTCGAACAAGAAAAACCCAAAACAATTCACATAAGCATCGAATTCATGTTTATGTATTTTATTCAGGTATTATAACATGTAACAACTTCTGGAAAAATCAATTCATGATCTCTAAAAATATTATAAGCTCAATCGTTATTTATATACGCTTTTAGGGTTTTAGGTTTCAAATAATTTCATACGACTTATAAATCATGCATGGCTAATTTTTATGTGTTATATACGACTTGTAGGACTGAATTCAACATTAGGAACATACCCTTGATGAGCTTGAATCGATAGAACAAGAAGACACAAAAACCTCCTTTTGTCGAAACCCTAATCTTCTCAAAAACTCACAACGATTACCACAGCAACTCTGGAACTCAAACACTATTTTTCCCACCTTCTATACCTTGAATCTCGTCCAATAAAAATGGTCTCAAGCTCTGGAAACTAGAAGTCGATTTGTGAAGGGTTTTTAGGTCGGTTTTAGGGTTATCGGCAATAAAGGATTTATGGGAACCGAATTTTATATATATACTTGAGCTATTATTTTTCTTGTGGGCTTTATAATACATTGGACTTAAAATAAATGGTCTTTTAATAATATAAATTATATTGGGCTTTTATTTAGTTTTATTTCTTTTATAAAGTTAATTAAATATTTTCGGCTAATATGTAAAATACAAAACTAATTTTTATAAAATCATAAACTATAAAAACTACCTTTACAAAGTGTTTAATATTTATTTAGGTCATGTGGGATATTTCTTAAAATTCTCTGAATTTACATATCTTATTTGGTATTCTTTTGAATTAATTATTCATACTTTTAATTGTAGGGTTATTTTGGTCTTTTTGTGAATTTTAGAAATTCAGGTATTACAATTCTTCCCCTCTAAAAGAAAATTTCGTCATCGAAATTGAACAAGACGGAACAGAACAGAAAACGAATTGGATTTCAGAACTTCTAGGAAGATAACGAACGTTAATCTTATCTCGAAACAAATGAATTTCTTATCAGAAAATTCAAACTCAAACTTATTAAGAAATCATATCAATAGTCGAATACTTATATTAGATGATTATACTCTCATCGGAATAATGGCGGAGAACAAATGAGACGCAGAAAGTCAAATGACAAATTCTAACTTATTCAGATATCAAATGATGAGGACATCAAATGCATAGACGGAATAAATACTATCGGCCTCAATAATCGCAGAAATATGGGGAGACAAATAAGGTTAAGGTAGTCATAGCAATCTATAGGTTCACGCACATCATAACAACTTCGGATGCCAAACGTACAATACTTATACGTAACAAATATCGACGAAATCTCACAAATAGGTACGTAATTCAAACGAACATGAGAAGTGCCAAATAACAGATGCAAGTCAAAGTCTATCACACATCAATCACAGGCATTTCCTAGACGTCGTATACCTTCAATAAGTTCAGATTATGTGATCTCGGTATTATTACGTTGATCAGGCGTCATAATACTTGCATCACATAACAAGTTCTTATTGTCATTATATTCGGTCTCGGGTCATGACAAAACACATAACAAATATCAAAACAAAACATACCACATAACAGATAACACACAGATAGCAAGTAACATACTATAACAAACCAGATACACTTGAGTATACCATCATGATGGCCATACTTCATACAAGCGATAATTAAACAACAACACTAAGAGAATAAATAGCAAACGAAACTTATGAGGACTAACGGAAACTTAGCGAATCTATAAGAAAGAACAACAGCAGACAGAAATTATACTTTCAAAATCTTGTTTTATTTCCATCAATCAAACAAAATTCGCAGAATCGTCTACAGATGAACTTCCAAAACAAAACCTTAAAATCCCAGATTCAAACGTCAAAATGAAAACAAAAGGGCCTAGCTCAAAATCAAACGTCAGAAAATTCTCATAACGAGAGTAACACATCAGAAACGAAACTCCTATTCTTGTGTCGGATTGAACCTACTAGTGGCCGTAGACTCCGTTTCCGACTCCACCTCGTACTCTTCCTTAGATTCCTCTTCTTCCTCCTCCTCCTCGCTTATCCATCCGTTCTTGTTTCCTTCAGGCTGTGGTAGGAAACGACTAGCAAAGCCACCTTTACGCTTCCTTTCTTCCTCCTCTGGCACACGATCCACGAAGGCATACAGATCGCGACTCTCAGCTCGTCCTACTCCTTCATCCTCAACGAACTTGGGACACCTATCATGATATGTAGTAGTGAAACCTTCGTTGTCAACCACTTTAGTTTCATATTCTTCCACCACTTCTCCGTCAATGGTCCTCAAAGTCAGCTTCTCCTCGATGGTACATGGCCACATATAGGCCGGAACTTTTATCCTCTTATTAGTTCTCTTCACTTTACCATACCTCGTGCAGCCCTTAGCAATGATAACGGCCCACTTCGTCTTCTCCTTATGTTGCCTAGCCGGTCCTCGATTACTCCTATCAGATGAACTAACGCGACGGGGAATAACCATCTAAAAGAAATTCCAACTATCAGCAAAACTTAAATACGATAGGGTACGCAAAGAAGTACGCAGAAAGGAAAATCCTAAATCTACCCACTTCTCACAGGTCATAGCCTAAGCTCTAAGGGTCCTAAAACCTAGGGCTCTGATACCATAAATTGTAACACCCCGACCCGACAAGGGTAAAGATATCACAATACGGTTTCATATCAGAACTTTAACTAATGTACAAAAGCGGAAGCCTTTACAAAAACTTACAAAAGATAGTATAAATAACTAATCTTCCAAATAAATCTAAGATCTCTATGGTAAAGTCTTGCTCTCAGCTCTACTCTCAACCCAGATCAGCTATCCCATAAGCTTATCTTGAACGCTTAATACCTGCCGCAGGAAAAGAAAAGTGCGGCTGAGCTTACAAAACCCAGTGAACGGATATAACGAAAACAAAACTAAACAGAACAAATATACGAATAACGAAATCAAAATAAAATAATGACGAAGGATCTTTTAGAATTCTGCGGAAGCACAAATATACAGAAATCCAAACAACCACATAACAGTTTAGACATCACATAGCACATCAAAGACACAGAAACAAACACATCAGAACAACCAAACACTTAGCATATCAAGAATAACATATTACGTATAAGCCAAACGGAAAGTCTAAAAACTAACAGAAACTGTTCCAGAAAATAAACATGGCATTCATACAAATCAACTAATCAACATTTAAAGCACTTAATTCAATATTATAGCAGCGGAAATAGCAAACAGGTCATGGCAGACAATATAGCAAAACCAGTTCTCATATCCTAACCTTAGCAGATTTTAAACATGGCAGGTCACTTATGCAGACAGATAATTAACCTTCAAAACACTCAATTATACATTAGCACATTCATCTCGTAGATCAACGTATTCACGTAACAATAACAAATCATAATATCAGATATACGAATCATATTTTAACGTATTAATTCTGTCCTAGCATGACAACTAATAATCACATAAACAGATACATCATAAGCACATTCACAAACATATCATATCAGAAATATCTTTCTTCTTCAAAAGTAACTTCAGAAAATAAATGTACATATATGGAGTAGCTAGCTCCCAGAATTTTGTGAAGACGCGTATTGCACACGACATCATTCACCAGATAACATATCGGATAACAGATCAGATCTAGGATGCATCCATACGCCCCTTCCTACATATTCAAAAATATGCTTCACCATCCAGAGACGTGGCAGAACATCACTCTACTGCCCTAGAGTCATATCAGAGGTGCATCACTGATACGGACATGGAACCCCCATGACTAGTTAAATTTTTGGTTATAGTCAACCAACTTAAGTCAAACAGATTTCAGATATAGCACAGATCATATTCAACACAAGGTCACAGAATCATATCAGACAGTTCATATCATAAGGTTCATATTCAGATAGACAGACATCATAAATTCATATCATAGTAGCATATCATATATTCATAAACAGAAGTTCATAACCAGAGATTCAAAATCATAAGTTCATAACCCAAATGTAGCAGGGTTCAACGAATGTATATAACAAAGTCTTCCTAATATAAGTTCACATCAGATATTGCATAGTTCACTAGAACATCCATTCAGATAAGTAACAGGTCAAACATTCAGAAAAGGGTTCATAGCAATGGCATTGGGAATCCTAATAAACATAAGAGACATGATGAAGAAGGAAAACATGAGGGACCTTTACTGAAAAGGTCAGAACTCATGTACGATAACACAAGTGTCTTAAAGTAAGACAGAATATCCGTACCTTAAAGCAAATGAGAAGAAAAGCAACAAATGAACGAATACGAAGATGTAACGTCGCGTCTCCTCCAACGAATCTACACGGATTATGATTATTTAATACTTATTAGTATAACGGATTAATCTCATTAATACTTTTAGAGTTGTTAGATTATTTCCATTTTTAGTGACAGACGGAATTCCAACGTTTTAGGGTTTCAATTATTAATTAGCCAAACGTATGGGTTTAATATGATAATCATCTTATTTAAGAGCTTATATGATCATCTTTTAAAGTATAGGGTTTACAAATGTCAAAGACGGATTTTAAGACTCTCTTTCAAAGTAGTTTACATAATTTATAACTCACATGAAATAACGAAATTACACACCTAGCTTTTAACCCTAATCATTCCCTATTTAGGTTCTAGGGTTTCCATACTTTTAACATCATTTATTACGCATTCAATTAACATGTTACTTCCTTTTAATGATTTCCACTTTGACCTAGAACGTATATGGAAACAAACCGAAGTTACCTCAAAACTCATGCATGTCCTTACGTAATTCATTTACACATGTTGACCCATAGTTACCCAAAATTACATGTTGCACCTTTAACATCTTTAATTATACGATCTAACCTTCTATTTTCATATTTTACACTTTTAGCCCAAAGGTTTTAGAATTTACAAAACATACCCTTTTAGTTAAATAAAATTCGAATAGCCCTCTAAATATCCAAAATCACACGTTTAACCCCCACACTTATTTTATACGTTTAGTACATGTCTTTTACTGTTTTTCAAAAATAACCTTTAAGTTTCAATATTTACAAAATCAACCCAAACCTTTTTATTTAGAACCGATTAGGCATAATTCAAAAGCAAGCCCTAAACCTAGGTTACACCAATCATTAACTCATCATTACCACTGCATTTATGACCCTTAATGACAACAAGAAAACCTTAGCTCATGCAAACCCTAAGCGTCCCTTTTTAAAACCTTTCCTTTTTATGCGTTTTCGAACAAGAAAAACCCAAAACAATTCACATAAGCATCGAATTCATGTTTATGTATTTTATTCAGGTATTATAACATGTAACAACTTCTGGAAAAATCAATTCATGATCTCTAAAAATATTATAAGCTCAATCGTTATTTATATACGCTTTTAGGGTTTTAGGTTTCAAATAATTTCATACGACTTATAAATCATGCATGGCTAATTTTTATGTGTTATATACGACTTGTAGGACTGAATTCAACATTAGGAACATACCCTTGATGAGCTTGAATCGATAGAACAAGAAGACACAAAAACCTCCTTTTGTCGAAACCCTAATCTTCTCAAAAACTCACAACGATTACCACAGCAACTCTGGAACTCAAAAACTATTTTTCCCACCTTCTATACCTTGAATCTCGTCCAAGAAAAATGGTCTCAAGCTCTGGAAACTAGAAGTCGATTTGTGAAGGGTTTTTAGGTCGGTTTTAGGGTTATCGGCAATAAAGGATTTATGGGAACCGAATTTTATATATATACTTGAGCTATTATTTTTCTTGTGGGCTTTATAATACATTGGACTTAAAATAAATGGTCTTTTAATAATATAAATTATATTGGGCTTTTATTTAGTTTTATTTCTTTTATAAAGTTAATTAAATATTTTCGGCTAATATGTAAAATACAAAACTAATTTTTATAAAATCATAAACTATAAAAACTACCTTTACAAAGTGTTTAATATTTATTTAGGTCATGTGGGATATTTCTTAAAATTCTCTGAATTTACATATCTTATTTGGTATTCTTTTGAATTAATTATTCATACTTTTAATTGTAGGGTTATTTTGGTCTTTTTGTGAATTTTAGAAATTCAGGTATTACAACAACTATTATTTGCAGTTGGAAGCAAGCTAAAATAAGAATGTATGATCACATAAGTCTCACTTTCTACTCCAACTTTTCTTTTGTCAAATGATAACTACAATTACAAGTAGGGGCGTTAATCAAGTCGGATTGATCGGGTTCGAGTCAATTCGGGTCAATGCTGAAAATTAAATAAATCGAACCTGACCTTATTTCAGTTTGGGTTGGGTCCATTCGAGTTTGGGTAAACCCGAATATGAGTAAACTGTAACAAAATTACTTATTTGTACTTGTATAAATAGATAATTTGTAAATATTTACTTAAGAAAAAAAAAAACCTTTATTCGGATCAATCGGATCGACTCGAACTCAAGTTGGTCAAACATTTTCAACCAAACACCGGCCACATTTAAAATTCGAGTTACTCGGGTTGATCTGAATAAAACTATCGACCCGAGTAACATGACCCGAACAAGCTTAATCAGGTTCGGGTGTAATCGAGGTTCTTTTTCCCCTCTAACTTCAAGTCTACAACTAATGAAGTAATGATCAATTGAATTAAATACTAAAAGTGCATTTCTCAACATTTAGGTACTTGCTTATTCTTTTTGACAAAACCATATATACATCCCTGATCCCACATAGGTTAAACACATAAAAGGTTTCTAGGTTATATATTAAAGTTATGCAAAACTTATGTGTTGAGAATTGGTTTATGCTTTGGGTACCCACTATTTGTTACCGTTCGTTATATAAGATAAAAATTGAGCGGTAACTGTTCTTTGGAATCCAAAATATATACAAGTTCTTAACTTTTTATGTCTTATTTTTCACTTAATGTGTTTTTAGCAATCGTCCAAAAGATGTTTCTATTAAGCAAGAGATTAGAAAGCCCAATCCCACCAATTGCCTAATACTCATGTGCCTAATGGTTTATAAATTGGTTATGTTTTCGATTTTGCGTGTTTGTTGTTTAATTTGTTCCGAAACTTGTGGAGTTTTTGTTGGCCAGCAGAATTTTTGGTGTTTGGCCGGAGTTATAAAATGTAAAAGATGAAGTTGAAAGAAAATGACCAAATTAACCTTAAAGGTGACATAAAATGAGCTTTTATAAATTTAAGAAAGCATAACGAGTTATACAAATAAATATATAAAGTATCTCTAGCTGTTATCTACTTCAATTACTCATGTTATGTACTCGTAATGAATGTTGAACTTATCTACTTAGAGAAATGATTGAGGTGTCTAAATGTATGCTTAATTTTGTGCCTAAAATTGTGTAGCATTTACTTATTAGTTTGTGAAGCCATAGGTCCCGCATCTGCAATCGACAAAATGTTAACACCCAGTTTTAAGCACAAAATTATGCACCCCAATCATTTCTCATCTACTTAATAAGGAAGAAATATGACGTAAATCTTATTAGATATTTATACAAAAAACATAGAAATCAAACCAATAATAAAGAAGTCAAACCAATGATTCAAAGAACAAAGAATAAAAAGTCATACCAACACAAAATAAACGTTACAAGATATATAGTTGACCTAAATCCTTGATTATTTTTGCACTTGGAATTGAGTCCATTTGTTTTATGAAGTTTAGAGAAAATTGAGAACGGAAAGAACACGGTTAAACTAGTTTTGGAAGCAAAAACAGTTAAAGTCGTCGTCAATTGAACGTTTTTATTGACTTGTTAAACCTCGCAACTATACAAATTTACTTGAAGATGTAATGATAATAACGCCCCGTGCCATGAAACTACTGAAACCTTTGTATATGTTCAAGTTCATGTTGCAACCATTCTTATCAAGAAGCAATTTTTTGTTAATTTTAAGGTAAGATTGCCAAAATCTTACATACATAATGAAAGCTTGGATGATACCGAAATAATAACCGTAGTTATGATTTTTGTCTTGAAATAACTAAACCATAAACTTAAATATAGCAGTGCTTAACTCAGGATGGCCAAACAAACGATTTTCATAAACCATAGCATACGATCGACTTAAAAGAACAGCGTGAGTTACTCGAATCAAGTTTAGACGAAAAATACTTTATGGTACCAACGTCATTAAACATCGTGGTTTGTAACAACAAGACTTGTTGTATCTAAGCGGATTTTGTCCACGACCACAACCATATATAGAAAAACGAAGAAATTATAGCGAACCCACATGAAACAAATGATATGATCTGTACTCCATAGAAGGATCTACGAATCCACTAATAGATAAACGATGTATAATAAACATATAACTTGTATGAATTAGAATACTAAAGACGCATTTTTCAACATTTAAATACCTTGCTTATTCTTTTTGATAAAAGCCATACATCCTTGATCCCACATAGGTTGAACACATAAAAGGTTCCTAGGTTATATACTAAAGTGTATATCAAAGATATGTTTTGAGAATTGGTTTATGCTTTGGGTGCACGTGAATTGTATTTGTTCAATATACGACGTATAAGGTAAGAGCTGAGCAAAAGCAATCCACTCACCACTTCAAAATATATAACAAGTTCTTAATTTTTTATGTTTTATTTTAACTTAAGGTGTTTTTAGCAATCGTCCAAAAAATGCTTTTATTAAACAATAGATTATAAGGTCCAAGCCCGTATATTGCAATTGTATTTGTTCAATATACTCCGTATAAGATAAGAGCTGAGAAAAACAATTCTCGAATTCTCGAATTCCAAATATATAACAAGTTCTTAATTTTTTATGTTTTATTTTAACTTAAGGTGTTTTTAGCAATTGTTCAAAAAATGCTTTTATTAGGCAATAGATTATAAAGTCCAAGCCCGTCTATTGCCTAATACTCATGTGCCTGATGGTTTGTAAATATGCGGTATATATATGTTAGGTTATGTTTTCAATTTTGCCTGTTTGTTGTTTAATTTGTTCTGAATCTTCTGGGAGTTGTTATTTAATTGTTGTTGTTGGCCGAAACTGAAACTTTTTTTTTTATTTTGGTGCTTGGCTGGAATTATATGATGTAGAAGATGGAGTTGTAAGAAATGACCAAATTACCTCTAAAGTTAACGTATAATACTCCAACTAATACTTCAATTACTCATGTTATGTACTCATAATGAGTGTTGAAGATATCTACTTAATAAGGAAGAATATGACGTTAATCTTATAAGATAGTTAAATTAGAAATATATAAATCAAACAAATTAGTATAAAAGAAGTCAAATCAATAATTCAAAGAACAAAAGAATAAAACTAAAAGTCAAACCAACACAAAATGAACGTTACAAGATAGTTGACCTAAATCCTTGATTATTTGTACACTTTGAATTGAGTCCATTTGTTTTCTAAAGTTTGGAGATAAATCAAGAACACAAAGAACACGGCATGTCAAAACATAGTATTGTTTTTCGTTCGAATCTTTTTGTTCGCGTCATCAGAAACGACTACATGACTCGAACAGGTACAAAACTATCTTTTAACGATCCGGGGATCTAAAAAGAAATGCAACGATCCCTTGTGCGAATCATATATAAGATAGATATGCTCTCAGTATAGTTATAGCCCAAAATGCACAAAGCTGGCATTGAACCAGTGCCCTATCTATGCTACTGCTTGAGCATTGGTGGAGCGACGTTGAAATAAGTGCGTGTATGTATGTGTTTTGTGTATGTTACTACACCTAGAGTTCTTGGTGTAAACATAGTCCAAAAGTTACAAAGACCATAACATCAATTCTTTTCTCATATTTAAAAAAAGGTTTCAATACCTCATAACAGATAATTACCAACAATTTTCTGTTGTAAAACCATCATTATTTATCTAATTTTAGTACATGAGTTCATGATTTTTTGAAGTCTACGTTATTCGTACATGTTTTAAAGGCCGTGAAACATGCACCAATGTATCACGCAGCAACTTGCTTTTGTTTTCGATTTCTTTCTATTTGACAACTACTATTATTTGCAGTTGGAAGTAAGCTAAAATAAGAGTATATATCATCACATGAGTCTCACTTTCTACTCCAACTTTTCTTTTGTCAAATGATAACTACTAGTACAACTAGGGGCTTTAATCAAGTCGGGTTGGTCGGGTTCGAATCAATTCTGTTCGAGTCAAAATCGAGTTAATGCTGAAAATTACACAAACCGAACCCAACCCTATTTCAATTTGGGTCGGGTCCATTCGGGTTTGGGTCAACCCGAATATGAGTTAACTGTAACAAAATTACTTATTTGTACTTGTTTAAATAGACAATTTGTAAATATTTTCTTAAAAAAAAAAAAAAAAAAAAAACTTTTATTCGGATCAATTCGATCGACTCAAACGTTGGTCAAACATTTTCAACCCGACACCGGCCACATTTAAAATTCGGGTTACTCGGGTTGATCTAAATAAAACCATTGACCCGAGTAACCTGACCCGAATAAGCTTAATCAGGTTCGGGTGTGATCGGGGTTCTTTTTCCCCTCTAACTTCAATTCTACAACTAATGAAGTAATGATCAATTGAATTAGAATACTAAAAGTGCATTTCTCAACATTTAGGTACTTGCTTATTCTTTTTGACAGAAACCATAAAAGATTTCTAGGTTATATACTAAAGTGTATGCTAAACTTATGTGTTGAGAATTGGTTTATGCTTTGGGTACCCACGAATTGTTACCGTTCAATATATAAGATAAAAGTTGAGCGGTGATGATATTTGGGATCCAAAATATATATAAGTTCTTAACTTTTTATGTCTTATTTTTACTTAATGTGTTTTTATGTGTTAAGAATTGGTTTATGCTTTGGGTACCCCACGAATTGTTACCGTTCAATATATAAGATAAAAGTTGAGCGGTGATGATATTTGGGATCCAAAATATATATAAGTTCTTAACTTTTTATGTCTTATTTTTACTTAATGTGTTTTTAGCAATCGTCCAAAAGATTTTTCTATTAAGCAAGAGATTATAAAGCCCAATCTCATCAATTGTTACCGTTCGATATATAAGATAAAAGTTGAGCGGTCATGTTCATTGGGATCCATAATATATACAAGTTCTTAACTTTTTATGTCTTATTTTTACTTAATGTGTTTTTAGCAATCGTCCAAAAGATGTTTCTATTAAGCAAGAGATTATAAAGCCCAATCTCATCAATTGCCTAATACTCATGTGATAGGTTATGTTTTCGATTTTGCGTCTTTAATTTGTTGTTTAATTTGTTCCGAAACTTGTGGAGTTGTTGTTGGCAGACAAAATTTTTGGCGTTTGGCCGGAGTTATAAGATGTAAAAGATGAAGTTGAAGGAATTATAAGATGTAAAAGATGAAGTTGAAAGAAAATGATCAAAGTAACCTTAAAATTGGCGTAAAATAAGCTTTTATAAATTAAAGAAAGCATAACGAGTTATACAGATAAACATATAAAGTATCTCTAGCTCTTATCTACTTCAATTACTCATGTTATGTACTCGTAATGAATGTTGAAGTTATCTACTTAGAAAAATGATTGAGGTGTCTAAATATATGCCTAAAATTATGTAGCATTTACTTATTGGTTTGTGAAGCCATACGTCCCTCATATGCAAACAACAAAGTGCTGAAACCCATTTTTATGCAAAATATTATACACCCAAATCATTTCTCATCTGCTTAATAAGGAAGAAATATGACGTAAATCTTATTAGATATTTATATCGGAAAAATAGAAATCAAACCAAACTAATAAAAGAAGTCTAATCAGTGACTCAAAGAACAAAGAATAAAACTAAAAGTCAAACCAACACAAAATAAACGTTACAAGATATATAGTTGACCTGAATCCTTGATTATTTTTGCACTTTGAATTGAGTCCATTTGTTTTCTTAAGTTTGGAGAAAAATCGAGAACAAAAAGAACACGGTTAAACTAGTCTTGGAAGCAAAAACAGTTAAACTAATTGTCAATTGAACGTTTTTATTGACTTAAAAGAACACACTACAACAAATTCATCATTTGTACACACTTTTTTCTTCACACTTTATACACCGTGAACTTTATTTTTAAGAGATTCACACTTATAAGTGTGTAAAAATTATTCGCACTTATAAGTGTGATAAGCATCAAGCGTCATATAAAACTTCACACTTTTAGTTGTGAGAAAAAAAGCTCACACTTAAGTGGGTGAAATAATTAGAGGATAATGTTCTCACACTTTAAAGTGTGAAGAAATATAAGAGAATAATTCACACTTTTAAATGTGAAGTAAGTGTTATTTCTTTTCACGGTATAAAATGTGAACATATACAGTTTCATAAATTTAGTTGGAATAACTTCACACACGTCGAAAGTGTGAGGTTTTATTATATTTATGTATAACAAAAAAATTTACAAAAAGAATAAATAAATAAACCGTTCACCACTCCCCCTTTTCATAAATATCTCAAATAAAGAAATGAAACCCTAGCAGACGATCGTCGGCATCGCACCGCCATTGCATAGCCATCATCACCGTCGAGATCACTGTCCTGATGTCGAGATCGATCGTCGTCATGCCTTCACCATCGCCGTCGTCATGCCGTCACACCGTCACACCGTCACCCTCACAACCACCGCCATATTCTCCGTTTCAGAGACTTCTATAAGGTTAATTTTTGATTTATCATTATCAATCATCTCTGTTATGGCTTATTTCATTCAAAATTGGAATTGTTGTTCGATTGAGTTTGTAAGTGTTGAATATCACTTGTGAAATCTATGTAGAAACTCCTGATTATAGCGTTTGAAAATCTAATTATTTTATTGATGTAGAAGCGTTTAGTGCTTACTAGCATTTAGCGTTTAGAGTTAAAAATGTTATTTACAACAAAATTTGAAAGTAGTTATGACAAACTATGATTGGAATATCATTTTACGAAATTTGGATTATGTGTCTCTGTAGTTTTAAAACTTTGTTTTTGTAGTGTGTTTTCAAATAATTACACGTAGAATGGGTATGCGAATGTAGTTAGTGGAGGCCAAAGTTAGTAGCTAGCTTTGTGATACCAATGAGTAATATTACTTTTAATATTTGGTTCAGAATATACAGTTGTGCATTCCAACTGTTACAGTGTCTCGAGGCTCCTTATATTCTTACGTATTATTTGAATTTGTAGGAGAGTTTAAGAACGTTGATGCTGGTTTTACTATTTTCCTATAGAGATATGCTTATTCATACTATACAAACTTATTTAGAGATATGCTTTCTCTATTGCAAGTACCGGTTAAAGTTAGGAGATGGTAATTTCGAGCCACTTATCTATAAATGGGTCAATTTGGGATAAGGTTTAATCTCTAACGGATCAAATGGCTAAACATTAAAACTGGTTAAAAGGGAAAATGGTTGAAAGCCGCCTAGAAATTAGTCTTGGAATAACATAATCTTTGTAATCATATTTGCCACATTGTTTTAAAACGTGTTTTCGTGTCATTTTGAAACGTGCAAAGAGTATTACCCCTTTTGACCTATTAGTTAACTTGCCTAAAAGGGTGAATTGCTTTGATCAGTTTTCTTTTTAGAAACTCTTTTGACCCTACTTGAGGAGTTTAGCAATCGCAGTTAAAATTATACATGAGTCCCCCACCTTACATACAAAGGGACCTTTTAAAAGTGGTTAGGTGTTGTATGATGTCAAAATTGATTATATTGCTAATTTTATGGTGGTTTCTCGTCCTGATTATAATGTGACATTCTCAAGTTGCTAAGGAAAATTATCAGATGTAGATACTTGAATGTTTTGTTGTTGCGGAATAAGCTTTAGGTGACATTGTAAACACTTTTTTATACATGAAGCATTTAGTTTAATAGTTTTCTTAATAATGGGTCATGGGTTACAATACGGTTACAATCTAATGGGTCAAATGGGTTATAGGTCGAAATGGGTCAAATGGGAAAACATGTCAAACGGGTTGTGGGTCAACTGGTTCGGGCTGGGTCAAGAGTTGAATTTTCTTATGGTCTAATTATGCTTTTTGATGCTTCTATGTTCTGAACACTAATATTTGTACACCTCCAATGACATTTCTATTATTGATATGTTTTTCTCTCATCATATCTCTCTCATCAGGAGCAGATACCATCACTGTAAACTAATCATTATCTGGAGATCAAACCATTATATCAAATGGTCAACATATTGATTCAGAACAACCTAATTAGGACTACTTGTTGACTGACTTTTCTATCTATGTTATGTGCAGCTGCTGCTCTGAGGTTCATGTTTCAAGGTCTCAATTCCCCTTGTGGCGAAAACTGGAAAGGTGTTAAATGCTCAGGTTCTAAAGTCACTGAAATGTATGTATCATCCCATATATAATTGTTTCACTCTTTACATTCTATCAATAACTTACTTGTTTTCCTTTTTCTATCCATAGCGACATATCCAATCTTGGACTTTCCGGCGGCAATTTAGGATACCAGCTCACTAGTTTGACATCCTTAAAAAACTTGTAAGCCTTTCTATTAATTTGAAACAAATGTTCATGTTGTAATCTTGTAAATCTGATATTGTGTTGGTATTGCAGCGATATAAGCAACAATAATCTTGGCAACCAGATTCCTTATAACCTTCCTCCAAACTTGGAGAAACTGTATGCCTTTTTTCCCTAATTTCCGTTTTGTCATCATTGACTTTTGTTACACGCCTCTCATCTGTCATGTGTTGTAATGCAGAAATTTTGCCGGATGTGGTTTCAGTGGCAGCCTTCCGTATTCCATATCACTAATGACTTCTCTTAAATACTTGTAAGTGGAATTTTACTTTTTCTTTTCCTCGTATACTTATTGGATATGGATTGGTATTTATCATACTTATTATGATTATCTTTTTAACGTTATGCTTTTGAAAACCTCATAAAACATATACTACACCGATACACTTAGATGTGAAATCCAGTTACGTCCGTTTGGGTAGCTTAGCAATGAGTTTTGTATCTGCATACGCACTGCTATTCTTTTATTTATGACCTGCTATTGTTAATTTTTTTCAAGTTGTACTTATTTCTTATCTTTGTAATGCGCCTTCATCACTATACATGCATAAAGTGAAAGATATCCTCATATGATTCAAATATAATTCTTGACAGCAGGTAACAAGCAACATTTAGCTGATGATGAGATAGAAATCGAGTTGGCACCCGTAGCTGTGCAGTTGGCCTATGTACAGAAGGTTACAAGCAACATTTAAAGTTTTATAAGATTATGCTTTCAAATGTAATTTCTTTGACAGGTTTGTTTCACAGAACACTCCTGAGTTTTGGATTATCAAGACTAGTACAAAATGATGTTGCTTCAGACTTTCTAATTTGTTTCAGAAAAAATATTGTTCTTCGTTGTTGCTTTGAACTAGAAGTGACAGTTGGATAGTTTAAGTGATTTTCTGGATTTTTCTTATTTATGTTTGAAAGTGAAAACTTGTATGCAGAATTGTATGCAGATTTCACATTATATTTTGATTTTTTGTTTCAGAATTGTATGCAGAATTTTTGTATTTCAGATTTTTTGTTTCTATTATTACAATATTTTAAGTTTTTTATGTGTCATGTCGAGTTTTGTATGTCGTCACTAATATAATTAGTGACGAAGCTATAGTGACGACTAGCGGTAAGCCTAACTTTTGTCACTAAACAACATTAGTGACGACTTATAGACAGTTAGTGACAAAAGCATTGTCACTAAAGTCAATTTTTCTTCTAGTAATTGTTTCAAGTCATCACACTTAAAAGTGTGAAGAATTTAAAGCTCACACTTAATAGTGTGAAGAATTGATTAAAATCATCACACTTAAAAGTGTGAAGAATTAAAAGATCATACTTAAAAGTGTGAAGAATTGTTTTAAAAATCATCACACTTGAAAGTGTGAAGAATTGTTTCAAAATTATCACACTTGAAAGTGTGAACTTTTTATAAATCTTCACACTTAAAAGTGTGAAATTATTTGCTACACTCATATGGTTCACACACAAGTTAAGTGTGAACTTTTTAACTCCACACACTTTAAAGTGTGAAAATATGGTTTAATAAGTGTGAAAAATTAACTATTTTGTTGTAGTGACATATTGAGTTACTCGATATCATAATAGCAAATGACATCCCATATCTTACCAGCATTTCAAAGCGAAGGTAAAAAAGGTAATCGTTCTAAGATCACTCAGTTCACAATGTCAAATAGAAAACCTAGCTGAAAAAATAAAATAATAAGCAAGAAATATATAAGATAGTTGGATACAAAAATAATGGAGATCAAATCGATAGAAAAATAATTAAAAGTCAAATGATGATTAAGATACAGAAAATTAAAAAAAGTCAAATAATAGAAAAATAAATCTTCATATTTCAAACCATAATGGAGTGAAAGTAATGGAAATAGGAGAAGACATGATAATATGATATTCTTATATATTATTCCTAAGTTTAAAAGTTCTTTTAAGAAGTGCTTGAATTTTCTTATTGGGTCAAAATATTTTCTTTTGTTTTTACAGTTTTGCTAATCTTGTTAAAAATGATTAGGAGTATTAGAAAGACCAGGTGTAATATGGACCATATCTGCTACCGGTATATCAGCTTTTTACTCTCTCACTAGATCCACCAGATATCAAAATCGTATTAATAACTATCAAAATCTTTCAACTTTTATGCAAACCATTCCGTCGACAAGACCACAAAACCATTTCAAAACTCGTCTCATCACGCGTGCAAGGAGGGTGCGTTAACACTTATGGTTGACACATCAAAAGCTTGTTTCAGACGTCGTTGATGGTGTTATGATGTCTAGTCTAAAGAGTCGTTTATTTAAAAAAAGGTTTCAATACCTCATAGCAAGTAAATTACCAACAATTTTCTGTTGTAAAACCATCATTATTTATCTAATTTTAGTACATGAGTTCATGATTTTTTGAAGTCTACGTTATTCGTACATGTTTTAAAGGCCGTGAAACATGCACCAATGTATCATGCAGCAACTTGCTTTTGTTTTCTCATCAATCACATGTTTTCGATTTCTTTCCATTTGACAACTATTATTTGCAGTTGGAAGTAAGCTAAAATAAGAATATATGATCACACGAGTCTCACTTTCTACTCAAACTTTTCTTTTTGTCAAATAACTACAAGTACAAGTAGGGGCGTTAATGGATTGGTCAAGTTCGAGTCAATTCGGGTCGAGTGAAAGTCGGGTCAATGATGAAAATTACATAACCGAACCTGACCCTATTTCGATATGGGTCAGGTCTATTCGGGTTTGGGTCAACCCGAATATGAGTAAACTCTAACATAATTACTTATTTGTGCTTGTTTAAATAGATAATTTGTAAATATTTTCTTTAAAAAATTAAAAAAGCCTTTATTTGGATCAATTGGATCGACTTGAACTCAAGTTGGCCAACATTTTCAACCTGACACCGGCCACATTTAAAATTCGGGTTACTCGGATTGATTCGAATAAAACTATTGACCCGAATAACCCGACCTGAATAAGCTTAATCTGGTTCGGGTCTGGGTCGAGTCGAGTTTTTTTGGCATCCCTAACTTCAAGACTACAACTACTTTCAATTGAATTAGAATACCAAAAGTACATTTTTCAACATTTAGGTACTTGCTTATTCTTTTTGACAGAAACCATATATACATCCCTGATCCCACATAGGTTAAACACATAAAAGGTTTCTAGGTTATATACTAACGTGTATGCTAAACTTATGTGTTAAGAATTGGTTTATGCTTTGGGTACCCACGAATTGTTACCGTTCAATATATAAGATAAAAGTTGAGCGATGATGATATTTGGGATCCAAAATATATATAAGTTCTTAACTTTTTATGTCTTATTTTTACTTAATGTGTTTTTAGCAATGGTCCAAAAGATGTTTCTATTAAGCAAGAGATTATAAAGCCCAATCCCATCAATTGCCTAATACTCATGTGCCTAATGGTTTTTAAATAGGTTATGTTTTTGATTTTGTGTGTTTGTTGTTTAATTTGTTCCGAAACTTGAGGAGTTGTTGTTGGCCGACAGAATTTTTGGCGTTTGGCCGGAGTTATAAGATGTAAAAGATGAAGTTGAAAGAAAATGACCAAATTAACCTTAAAATTGGCGTAAAATGAGCTTTTATAAATTAAAGAAAGCATAACGAGTTATACAGATAAATATATAATTAAAGTATCTCTAGCTCTTATCTATTTCAATTACTCATGTTATGTACTCGTAATGAATGTTGAAGTTATCTACTTAGAAAAATGATTGAGGTGCCTAAATATATGCCTAATTTTGTGCCTAAAATTACACAAAATTATGTAACATTTAATTATTGGTTTGTGAAGCCATACGTCCCTCATATGCAA
Organism: Chrysanthemum seticuspe; assembly: GCA_019973895.1. NCBI lineage: Eukaryota > Viridiplantae > Streptophyta > Magnoliopsida > Asterales > Asteraceae > Chrysanthemum > Chrysanthemum seticuspe. The sequence continues at coordinate 2,830,183 of BPTQ01000004.1, forward strand.
ACAACAGAATGCTGAAACCCATTTTTAAGCAAATATCATACACCCAAATCATTTCTCATCTACTTAATAAGGAAGAAATATGACGTAAATCTTATTAGATATTTATATCGGAAAAATAGAAATCAAACCAATAATAAGAGAAGTCAAATCAATGATTCAAAGAACAAAGAATAAAACTAAAAGTCAATCCAACACAAAATAAACGTTACATGATATATAGTTGACCTAAATCCTTGATTATTTTTGCTCTTTGAATTGAGTCCATTTGTTTTCTTAAGTTTGGAGAAAAATAGAGAACAGAAAGAACATGATTAAACTAGTCTTGGAAGCAAAAACAGTTAAACTAGTCGTCAATTGAACATTTTTATTAACTTGTTAAACCTCGCAACTATAAACTTTTACTTGAGGATGTAATGATAATAACGTCTCGTGCCATGAAATTACTGAAACCTTTGTATATGTTCAAGTTGATGTTGCAACCATTCTAATCAAGAAGCAGAAGCATTTCTTAGTTTTAAGGTAAAATTGCCAAAAGCTTACGTACATTATGAAAGCTTGGATGATACCGAAAGTAATAATTGTAATTATGATTTTTTTCTTGAAATAACCAAAACCATAAACTTAAAAATAGCCGTGCGTAACTCAGGATGGACAAACAAATGATTTTCGTAAACCATAGCATACAAGACTTGTTGTATTTACTTGGTTTTTTTATCCACGACCACAACCATATATAAAAGAACAAATAAATTATAGTCCCGCATGAAACCAATGATATGAATTGTACTCCATAAAAGGATCTACGAATCTAATAATAGATAAACGACGTATAGTAAACATATAACTCGTATGAATTAGAATACTAAAAGTGCATCTTTCAATAGTTAGATACCTTGGTTATTCTTTTTGATAGAAACCATACATTCCTGATCCCACATAGGTTAAACACATAAAAGGTTCCTAGGTTATATACTAAAGTGTATATGAAACATATGTGTTGAGAATTGGTTTATGCTTTGGGTACACAACAATTGTTATCGGTCAATATATAAGATAAAAGTTGAGCGATAACAAGACTTCAACCCAAAATATATATACAAGTTCTTATCTTTTTATGTTTTATGTTTTATTTTAACTTAATGTGTTTTTAGCAATCGTCCAAAAGATGCTTTCATCAGGCAATAGATTATAAAGCCCGAGTTTGTTTATTGCCTAATACTCATGTGCCTAATGGTTTGTAAATAGGTTATGTTTTCGATTTTGCGTGTTTGTTGTTTAATTTGTTCAGAATCTTGTGGAGTTGTTGTTGGCCAGACACTGGTATTTTAACCGGAATTTTTGATGTTTGGCTGAAGTTGCAAGATGTAGAAGATGAAGTTGGAAGAAATGACAAAATTATTCTTAAAGTTAACGTATAATGAGCATTTTCAAATTAGATAAAGCATAATGAGTTATACAGATAAGTACATAAAGTATTTATAGCTTTTACCCGAACTATACTTCAATTACTCATGTTATGTACTCTTAATGAATGTTGAAGTTATCTACTTAACAAGGAAGAAATATGACGTTAATAGTATAAAATAGTTAGATTAGAAATATATAAATCAAACCAAATTAATAAAAGAAGTCAAATCAATGATTCAAAGAACAAAGAATAAAACTAAAAGTCAAACCAATACAATATGCGAAATATACGTTGCAAGATAGTTGATCTAAATCCTTGATTATTTGTCACTTTGAATCGAGTCCAATTGTTTTCTGAAGGTTGGAGAAAAATCGATAATACAAATTTTATCGAATCTTTATAAAATAGCTTTATGTTTTGTTTGAGTCATCAATAACGACTACATGACTCAAACAAGGTACAAAACTATGGTTAACCCAAAAGAGAAAGTTGACATTTTAGAGCTATACTGTTCATTGATTCCTTGTCGAATCATATATAAGAGAGATATGCTATCGGTATAGTTATAGCCCAAAGTAATGCACAAAGCTGGTAACGTTTAAAGAAGCGCGTGTATGTATGTGTTTTGGGTATGTTACAACACCTAGAGCTCTTAGTGTAATTGTGTAAACATAGTCTAAACGTCACAAAAAGTTACGAAACACTTATGCTTCCAAAAGTTACAAATATGTTAACGTACTTGAAAATAATACAAGTCTTTCTCTAAACCGATAACCCAGTTCACATGTACAAAGACCATAACATCAAGTCTAACATATAATTTACCAGCAATTTTCTGTTGTAAAACCATCATTATTTATCTAATTTTAGTACATGAGTTCATGATTTTAAATAGTCTACGTTATTCGTACATGTTTTAAAGGCCGTGAAACATGCACCAATGTATCATGCAGCAACTTGCTTTTGTTTTCGATTTCTTTCTATTTTACAACTATTATTTGCAGTTGGAAGTAAGCTAAAATAAGAATATATATCATCACATGAGTCTCACTTTCTACTCCAACTTTTCTTTTGTCAAATGATAACTACTACTAGTACAAGTAGGGGCGTTAATAAAGTCGGGTTGGTCGGGTTCGAGTCAATTCGGTTCGAGTCAAAATCGAGTTAATGCTAAAAATTAAATAAACCGAACCTGACCTTATTTCAATTTGGGTTGGGTCCATTCGAGTTTGGGTCAACCGAATATGAGTAAACTGTAACAAAATTACTTATTTGTACTTGTTTAAATAGATAATTTGTAAATATTTTCTTTAAAAAAAAAAAAAAAAAAAAAAAAAAAAAAAAAAAAAAAACTTTTATTTGGATCAATCCGATCGACTCGAATGTTGGTCAAACATTTTCAACCCGACACCGGCCACATATAAAATTCGGGTTACTCGAGTTGATCCGAATAAAACTATTGACCCAAGTAACCTGAGCCGAATAAGCTTAATTGGGTTCGAGTGTGATCGGGTTTTTTTGACATCCCTAACTTCAAGTCTACAACTAATGATCAATTGAATTAGAATACTAAAGGTACATTTTTCAACATTTAGGTACTTGCTTATTCTTTTACAGAAATCATATATACATCCCTGATCCCACATAGGCTAAACATATAAAAGGTTTCTAGGTTATATACTAAAGTGTATGCTAAACTTATGTGTTGAGAATTGGTTTATGCTTTGGGTACCCATGAATTGTTACCGTTCAATATATGAGATAAAAGTTGAGCGGTAGCATTATTGGGATCCAAAATATATACAAGTTCTTAACTTTTTATGTCTTATTTTTACTTAACGTATTTTTAGCAATCGTCCAAAAGATGTTTCTATTAAGCAAGAGATTATAAAGCCCAATCCCATCAATTTGCCTAATACTCATGTGCCTAATGGTTTTTAAATAGGTTATGTTTTCGATTTTGCGTGTTTGTTGTTTAATTTGTTCCGAAACTTGTGGAGTTGTTGTTAGCCGACATAATTTTTGGCTTTTGGCCAGAGTTATAAGATGTAAAAGATGAAGTTGAAAGAAAATGACCAAATTAACCTTAAAATTGGCGTAAAATGAGCTTTTATAAATTAAAGAAAGCATAACGAGTTATACAGATAAATATATAAAGTATCTCTAGCTCTTATCTACTTCAATTACTCATGTTATGTACTCGTAATGAGTGTTGAAGTTATCTACTTAGAGAAATGATTGAGGTGCCTAAATATATGCATAATTTTGTGCTTAAAATTGCACAAAATTATGTAGCATTTACTTATTGGTTTGTGAGGCCATACATCCTCATATGCAAACAACAGAATGCTGAAACCCATTTTTAAGCAAATATTATACACCCAAATCATTTCTCATCTACTTAATAAGGAAGAAATATGACGTAAACCTTATTAGGTATTTATATCGGAAAAATAGAAATCAAACCAATAATAAAAGAAGTTAAATCAATGATTCAAAGAACAAAGAATAAAACTAAAAGTCAAACAACACAAAATAAACGTTACAAGATATATAGTTGACCTGAATCCTTGATTATTTTTGCACTTTGAATTGAGTCCATTTGTTTTCTTAAGTTTGGAGAAAAATTGATAGCACAAAGAACACGGTTAAACTAGTCTTGGAAGCAAAAACAGTTAAACTAGTCGTCAATTGAACGTTTTTTATTGACTTGTTAAACCTCGAAACTATAAACTTTTACTTGAGGATGTAATGATAATAACGCCTCGTGCCATGAAATTACTGAAACCTTTGTATATGTTCAAGTTGATGTTGCAACCATTCTTATCAAGAAGCAGAAGCATTTCTTAGTTTTTAGGACCAATGGAGTATTAGTCAAATGGTTGGAGCATTTGTGCTTGAGTCAATTGACCCAAGTTCAAGTCCCATCTTTGGCACTTCATATAGGTACCCACCTCCGTAAAACCTATGGGCACACTGGAGAGACTTTGTGGAATAAGAGCTCAGGGGTCCGAGTCTTGGCTCGTGCTCACTCCAGTTGGTGCCCCACTAGGCCAGGAAAGTTGTCGGAGCTATTCCTTGTGGGGTGGACAATGGCTGGTGCTAAAAGGCACCCGGGGTCAGGGTGTTCCCGCCAATCTACACCTTTTTGTGGAATTTCTTAGTTTTTAGGAGACATTGCCAAAAGCTTACATACATAATGAAAGCTTGGATGATAGCGGAAGTAATAATCGTAATTATGATTTTTGTCTTGAAATCATTAAAACCATAAACTTAAAAATAGCAGTGCTCGTAAACAATAACATACACTCGACTTAAAAGAACAGAGTGAGTTACTCGAATCAAGTTTAGACGAGAAATACTTTATGGTACCAATGTCACTAAACAACGTGACTTGTAATTCAAGGAACAACAAGACTAGTTGTATCTACTTGGATTTTCTCCATGACCACAACCATATATAGAAGAACGAAGAAATTACAGTGAACCCGCATGAAACCAATGATATGAATTGTACTCCACAAAAGGATCTACAAATCTATTAATAGATAAACGACGTATAATAAACATATAACTCGTATGAATTAGAATACTAAAGGTGCATTTTTCAACATTTAGATACCTTGCTTATTCTTTTTGATAGAAACCATACATCCTTGATCCCACATAGGTTGAACACATAAAAGGTTCCTAGGTTATATACTAAAGTGTATATCAAGCATCTGTGTTGAGAATTGGTTTATGCTTTGGGTGCACGTGAATTGTATTTGTTCAATATACTCTGTATTAGTTAAGAGCTGAGCAAAAACAACTCATTAAATCCAAATATATAACAAGTTCTTAATTTTTTTATGTTTTATTTTAACTTGAGGTGTTTTTAGCAATTGTCCAAAAAATGCTTTTATTAGGCAATAGATTATAAGGTCCAAGCCCGTATATTGCAGTTGTATTTGTTCAATATACTCCGTATAAGATAAGAGCTGCGCAAAAACATTTCTCGAATTCTAAATATATAACAAGTTCTTAGTTTTTTATGTTTTATTTTAACTTGACGTGTTTTTAGCAATCGTCCAAAAGATGCTTTCATTTGGTGATAGATTATAAAGCCCGAGTTTGTTTATTGCCTAATACTCATGTGCCTGATGGTTTGTAAATATGCGGTATATATATGTTAGGTTATGTTTTCGATTTTGCGTGTTTATTATTTAATTTGTTCCGAATCTTGTGGAGTTGTTTGATTGTTGTTTTTGGTCGGAAACTGAGTTTTTTTTAACAGAAATGGTCAAATTATTATGAGCTTTTCTAAATTAGAGAAAGTATAATGAGTTATACTTATACAGATAAATACATAAAGTATTTATAGCTTTTATCATGTTATACACTTCTAATGAATGTTGAAGTTATCTACTTAATAAGGAAGAAATATGACGTAAATCTTACAAGACAGGTAGATTATACAATATGCAAAATATATACATCGCAAGATAGTTGACCAAAATCCTTGATTATTTGTACACTTTGAATTGAGTCCATTTGTTTTCTTAAGTTTGGAGAAAAACCGAAAACAGAAAGAACACGGCATGTCAAGACATAGTTCTGTTTTTCATTCGAATCTTTATAAAATAGCTTTATGTTTTGTTCGAGTCATCAGAATGACTCGAACAAGGTACAAAACTATCGTTAACCCAAAAGAGAGAGTTGACATTTTAGAGCTATACTGTTCATTGATTCCTTGTCGAATCATATATAAGATAGATATGATATGCTCACGGTATAGTTATAGCCCTAAGTGATGCATAAAGTTGGCATTGAACCAGTGCACTATCGACGCCACTGCTTCAGCGTTGGTGGGGCAACGTTGAAAGAAGCACGTGTATGTATGTTTTTTGGGTATGTTACTACACCTAGAGCTCTTAGTGTAAACAGTCTAAACGTTATAAAAAGTTACGGAACACCAAAAGTTACAAGCATGTTAACGTACTTTAAAAGAATAAGTCTTTCTCCAAACCGATAGCCCAGTTCACATGTACAAAACAATACTCTCAGATCTCATAAACTTATAAACTTACGCCAGCATCAATAATCATAACACAGAAGAAAAATAAAGAAACTGAAAATTAATTCAGCCCTAGCTACAAAACTTTTTGGACCCACTTCGGCACATCAAACCGACTTCAAAGCTAAAACATTTCAAGCGAACGGGTCGTCTTCTTCAACGCTCTTAAAGGCCTTTTTCGCAATTTTGTACTTCCCAGAAAACTTTTTGTTGCCCGCCAGAACGTAGCTATCTATAAAAAACTTGATTCCGGTTCTAAGGGTTTCATATTGTTCAGAACCGGCTATACGCTTAAATATGTTCCAAATCACATTATCTGCGCACTCAAAGATGGCCTCGAAAAAGATCTTGAAATGCATGATTTTTCTAGAAGTGAGTTGAGTGGTGTCGTGTAAATCCGCTTTTTTCAATGCTGCCAAGGAGAGGGTAAAGGAGGACACCATTTCTGCTACGAGTTTTGCTAGGTGCATCGATCTGATTAATGGCATAGATTCTAGTTCGGTGTAGTGATCCCATATGCAGTACTGAATTAGAAACAAAATAATTTTGTCAATAAAATTTAAAAATATTTGCATCAATATGGTCTAGGCATTAAAAGCTGTTCGGTCCCCATTCAAGATGTCAAACCAATCCTGTAGGTGGCAAAAAAAGCATGTGGGGCTGTGGGCAATGGGTGGAAACGGGTAAATTTTTTAATGTGCGTAAAAACGGTTGATAGGGTGGGTCGACCTTTTAATGCTTTGCTTATATTAAAATCATTTTTTTCTTTCAATAAAACTATTTAAGAGTTTTGGGAATTTGTAAAAACTTTCAGTAACTTTTAACCTTGTCGACGTTGACCCGTTTCCATTTTTGAACCATTGAATAAAGAACCCAACCCAACTCTACCCCGTTTCGACAAATGGGTTGAAATTGTCAATTCTAGTGTTACGATATTATTATCCAGATTCAACTTATTTAATCTGATATCTAGATATTAAGATTTAAAGTTTTCTAACTAATGGTCCCCAGAATCAAAAAAAGGTACACGCGCACTACATTTTACAAAGGTCCAGATAGTTCTTATAATTCAAATATCATGATATGGAATGACTGCATAACTTCGTAATGAAATACCTGTAACGTGAACTTGTGGTTCTTATCATGACTGCATAACTTCGAAGCCAATACACAATAGTATTTGTTGAATACTTTCTCCTGCAGACAGCATTCCACAAGGACTCGCATGATCTCTCTATCCTACAATAGTATACGAAACGATAATGAAAGATTTATTCAGTTAAAAACTGATATATACTCGTAATAAAGTACAAAGAATAAAAAAATTACACTCAAGAAAGAGAAACAAGTATTTACCTGTTTTCCTTGCAACTCCAACCTCAATAGTTTTTCAAACGCATCAATATAATCCTCCCCGCTCATTATAATACAAAAGATTGCTCTTCTTGCATCCGTATTCATTCTTTGTCCAGCAGCAAGTTGAAGCATTTTCTGAGCTTCGGAGCTCTCTCTATCAATCTTTTTTGCAACATTATCGATATTGTCAGTAGCAGACAATAGCATATCTCCGGATAACCACCATTGACCTTTCTTGTTAGGATCAAGAAGCTTGCTCCATTTCAGTCCCCGAACTAATATACTTTCTACTCTCAACTGCAAACATAAATTAAACAAAAATACAAGCAACTATAAGAAATTCGAGTTTAATGGATTCTAAACGTTTTAACGAAATAGAAGAAAATATTTTGTTATAATGACCTTCTGAAGCCACTTTTTGATGCGAGTATGCTGTAACGTATCCTCTTTAGCTTTCTTTTTGTTGTTCTTGATGTCAAATATGGTTTCAAGCATGAACTCCATCTGCCAAACATGAAGAAAACAAAGTTACAAGAGAAGCTAAAACTGATCAGAAACGAGAATATGCAAATATATGAATTAATAAAACGCATACTCTTTTACTCCTCGAGTTTCCCTGACTATCTCCGGAGGCTTTCAGTTCTGCCACCTTGTTCTGGATGCTAACAATAAAACTTTTCATGGTGGCTGGGTCGTCACTCCTCAATCTCATCCCAGAACCTATTGACAAAAAGCTTAGTTGATTCAGCTGATAGTATGATACACGAAAACTAAAGATGGCAAAAACATGGGAGAAAATTGTATTTGGTCAACCCGACCCGTACACCAAGTACCAACTACTATTAACATGTCAAGCCCAATTCTCCCCCTTTAATGACAGCAAATATAGAATTGACGTGTGGTGAAATCTTACAATTGAGAACAGTCAATATGGTGGAAACATCAACCTCGGTCAGCCGTGAGCTCAGCATCATCATGAAATCATATATTAAATCACTGAAAAGCAATATAAGACGGTTACTAAGACAGACAAACAGAGAGTGTGGCGTCAATATGCTAAACAAAACACGTAACAGCTTAACGTGACGAACCTTGAGCAGACTCCAAATAGATACAAATAAGAGAGAAGAAGAGTAAGGTTCCTCAAGGATAGATTGTCTTCTTTCTCGTACTCATCCTAATATAAACGTATAAATGCTTATCAAGAACAGTTGATTGCTTATAAGGCTATAAATTGCTCATCAGAAAAACCAACAAACCTCAAAACACTTTGCAAGTGAAGCAATCAGTTTTGCACCAAAGTCGATCCCAACCAAGCAAGCCAAACCAGAAACTAAAGAAGCGAAAACCGCAGCATACCTGAAGATAAAATGTATTTTCGTCAGGGAAAGACCAAAGGTAACAATGATGAGGAAAAGATATTGTAAAAGTGGAACCGATGGACTCAACTGTTCATTACCACGAGGACCACCCGAACATGATGCCAAAACTTCTTCGCTGATAATTTGAGTACCATCACTGCGGCTAATAGACTGCAAGTAAAATATTGAATGAGACTATGAGAGTTGATCTAAGTTCTTGAATGGAACCTACGAACTCCGAAGTTAAACTTATGGTTTGCTTCACTTGCCAAATGACTGGAATCACTGGATCACATAGCTTGTACTGATTTCTAGAGGTGGCAAATTCGACCCATTGACTTCTACATGGGTCGATCTAGGTTCTGTTTTATATCTAACAAGTCTAATTAATGTTGATTTCTACAATTAAGCCAAACGGGAAAGAAGCCAAACAGGTTGAACTTCATCAAAAGTCTATTGTAAGTAAAATCCGTCCCGTTTTGATGCATACTAAATTACTGACTTACTTCAACTTTCAACCCAAACCTCGAAAAAAATTGTTTTATCCTGTTACGGTGTTACCCTACCTGTCCGGCCTACCCGTTTCTAGCTAACCTGAACTGTTTTAAGTAACTGTTTCATGACTTTCATCCCAACAGGCCAATAACACAAAGGGCAATTTACTACCACATGGTTTTTTTCAGTAAGTTAGAAAGCTACCTTGAAGATTGTCGACATTTCCCCTGTAATTCCTTCCACATTGGATTCACCCAGCCTGTTCAAAAGACCTGAAAAAAAGTGAAGAAAAAACACGAAATCATTAGCTCCAACGTACCATCAAGAAGAGCTGAAGACAATGATTTACTCATATTAATTCAAACTTATATTTACATACCACGCACACGTTTACGAACTTGAGAAAATTCTTCTGATTCATTTCTCGACATAGATCTTAGTTGAGGTGGCACATATTTTGCAGGTTTTTCTATAACGGGTGCTTGGGCATTGTCATTTTCAGAATCCAACTCTGCATCACCCGTCGTTTCATTTTCAGGTTCAATTTCAAGTTCAGGTTCTTCAGCGACGTCATCACTTGTAATTTCAGGATCCACTTTCTGTTCTAACTTCTTCTTCCGTTTCTTCTTTGAAACCTTTTTCTTAACATCTTCGTCAGAAGCTTCATCCAAAGAATCAAAGCCAGATGAGAATCCCGAAAATAACATGTTAAGGTCATCTTCGTCTCCACCCAATTTCCCTTTCTTCACTTTAAGCCTCTTCGCAAGTCTTTTTTCTAAATCAAGATCCTCCTTTGCAGAAGCGACATCAGTCCCCGTTTCTAATTCCAGATACTTTTCAAATTTTGTTTTCCCTTTTTTCATCTCATCATCATCTCTAAATGATACGGTCCGTTTATTTTTCTTACGTGAGGTACTAGTTTCCCTAGAAGGGTCGTCTTCTTCCCCTTCACGTAACTTTTTGTTCTTCAACTTAAGTTTCTTAGCGAGTTTTCTTTCTAGGCGTAAATCCTCATCAGCAGATTTATCATCTTTAACAGTCTCCGTATTTATAAACTCGGCAGATTCAGTTTCTGACTTATGTTCACGATTATTTTCTCTCCAATCAACTTTTGGTAAAGATTCCGTCTCTTTTGCAAGTTGTGTCTTCTTATTGTTACTTTTCTTTTTTGATTTTTTAAATTGCTATAGATCAACATAGAAAATCACGTTAGTACAAAACGTTTGGAAATACTACACATTTTGAATCAAAGCGAGAAACTTTCATACTTGATGTTGGACCCATTGCACATGCTTTTTCTCATTCTTCTCTTTACGAGCTTCTTTGCGTTTCTCTTTGCGGGATTTTTTAACTTCCTTATCTTTAGCTGCTGCAGGTCACAAATAGAAAAATCAAAACTTTGCAAGTTCTTTAAACCAATCAACATGCGATAAAACGAAAAGTGAATAAACCTTACCCATGTTTCGTTACGATGATTATTGAAATTTGCCTTAAATTCAACTTTAGTTTCCAACACAAATCCTGTCACGGAAACAGGGTATCAGTCAGTAACATAAAGCTTTATATGACTTAAGAGGGGTGTTTGTCTAAGCTTATTTAATGGGCTTATGAGCTCATAAAAAATCTAATAAAGCTCGTAAATTCATTTTTTAGGGCTTATGAGCTTATCCAATTAAGCTTATCAACTCTATAAACGTGTAAGCTCATTTATTGGGCTTATGAGCTTATCAGATTTCCAATAAGCTCATAAGCCCATCAAACAAGCTTAAAGAATCACCGTTGTAAAATATATATTACACAAACTATGTTCCATCACACAAATCAAGACTAAATAAGAACGTTCTACAAAAAAAAAATATTGTAACATAAAACTTTTTTCTTAAGGGGGTGTTTGTCTAAGCTTATTTAATGGGCTTATGAGCTTATCAAAAATTTGATAAGCTTTACTCATCTTTTGGGCTTATGAGCTTATTCGAGTGACCTTATAAACTCTATAAACTCATACGCTCATCAAATAAGCTAACGGGGCGTTTTTTAAGCTTATTTGGTCGGCATATTGGCTTATTGAACTTTTGAAAATCTCATAAGCTCAATTTTCGGGACCTATGAGCTAATCCACTTGAGCTTTTGAGCTAATCAGCTTTTCAAAAATTCAATAAGCCCATCAAATAAGCTTATACAAACCCACGTGAAAATATATAAATTACACAAACATATGTTCTATCATACAAATCAAGATTAAATAAGAACGTTCAAGTATCTCGAGACGTGAAAAATGCACAGCCTTCACAAAAACCGAGCACATCTCTAAGTTCTATCATATAAAAATTTTGATAAGCTTGTACTCTCATCTTTTTGGGCTTATGAGCTTATTCAAGTGACCTTATAAACTCTATAAACTCATACGCTCATCAAATAAGCTAATGGGGCGTTTCTTTACGCTCATCAAATAAGCTAATAAACCCAATAAATTGAGCTTGTCAGCTTTTCAAAAGTGCAATAAGCCCATTAAATAAGCTTAGACAAACATGTGTTCTATCATACGACTCAAGACTAAATAAGAACGCTACAGCCCTGCGGGTATCTTGACACAGGAAAGAATTCACAGCCTTTACAAAAACCGGAGCACATCCGTAACTCCGTAAGCTCTATCAAATCAAAAGAATTGCTTATTATTAAGCACATAAACAATTTAAATTATTTGTAACTTTGGATCATCCAGATTGCATTTACATAATAATGGGCAAAAAATAAGCAAGTTGGCAAACGCTTATTCTGGTCTTTTTGCATTTGTACAGAAAAGCAAATCCAAATACTGATTCCAAAAGTGCTTATTATTATTTTTTATTAACTTGGCAAATGCTTATTTTGGTCTTTTTGCATAACTTTATGAGCTTATCGAAAATTTGATAAGCTCATAATTTTTGGACTTATGAGCTTATAAACTCTATAAGGTCAGCTTTTTAGGCTTATGAGCTTATTACATGTTCCATAAGCTCATAAGCCCATGAAATATAGTTAGCATTTTCTTATTTATTTTTTACTTTAACTTAACGGGGGTGTTTGTCTAAGCTTATTTGATGGGCTTATAAGCTTATGGAAAATTTGATAAGCTCATAAGCTAATTTTTGGGGCTTATTCAAGTGATCTTATAAACTCATAAGCTCATCAAATAAGCTTAGGGGGTGTTTGTTTAAGCTTAACTGATAGACTTATTGAACTTTTGAAAAACTGATAAGCTAATTCTATCACAAAGAATTGCTTATTATTAAGCACATAAACAATTTAAATTGCATTTAGCTAATAATGGGCAAAAAATAAGCAGTTGGCAAATGCTTATTTTGGTCTTTTTGCATTTGTACAGAAAAGCAACAAAAAAAAAAGCAAATCCAAAAGTGCTTATTACTATTATTATTAACTTTGTTTAATATCAATATATGTTATAACTAATTAAAATTAAAAGTAAAAAGTGTCTAGCATAAGTATGCGTACTTGGTGACGGATGTTGATCGACGGTGGAGGTGGCCGGTGACGGTGGTCGGAGAAAATAAACGGCTAGGGTTTATGGAAAACACAAATAAAAAAGTTTAAAAGGGTTTTGGTTCATTTTCTTTGGTGTAAAGTTGCAAGGATGGTCCTTGTACTTTGGATTCGGGGTGTTTGGATTAGCTTCTTCTTATTTTTGGATTTTTTAATACTTTTATATCGACTAGCTGGATATTCGCGCGGTGAGTACCTGTAACTAAATTTTATGGCGAAATTTTCACGCGTCGGGTAACGCCGAATGACTGAGACTCTATTACTACATTCGGTGTTATTGCTGATGTTTTAGATGTGTGTGAAAAATATATGTAAATAGTTTGTGTGTATTTATATAATGGAGTTGCTTATATGTTTTTAATAATCTTTATTGATAATAATAATTTTAGCGATTACACATTTTTAATAATGGGCTATAAATGATTTGAAAAGTGTATTTAATTTATGAAATTGTCTATATTTGAATTTTAATACTGGGATGTATTGAATTATAAGTATTCTTTTTATAATAAGTGTGTAATTTTTTTTTTTTTTTTTTTTTTAAAATGACCTAAATGCATTATAATGTATTAAAAAAGCTTATAAAAATTAAATTTTTATTGGTTTTATGTGATAATAAACTTATATAAAAATAATCTTTCTATGGCCTATTTCATAATCAAATAAGTTGGTTTGAACTTTGAACACCTTTTTTACGTAACGGAGAAGCTAAATTTAGGCCTAAGAAAGTTAGAAAGCTCTAGAAAAAAAAATTCTTTCTCCTATAACATAATTTCTCGCTTATTTACTCCTTTAAAAACATCTAAAAACCTTGATTTCACTCATTTTACTATCATTTTTTCAATTCTAATATGTACAATTCATTTTAAAGACGCTTAATTACTGATCTAACGGTTTGAATTGTGTTTTAGTCATTAGTTTAAGTTTTTTGAATTTGTTTTGTCTCCGGTGAATTCTAGTGGTGGTTGTATGGTGGTTTTGGTGATTTACGGAGTTTTTGATAATCGTAATAAATCATAATCAATTGAGTGAAAATGTCTAATAAGTGTCGATCTTCAAAGAGAAATATTAGAATTTCAAGCAAGTTTGATAACTCCAATTTTCTTTTATCATACGTCAAAGTCAGGCTCATTACAAACACTTAGCAAGGCCCGTAATTAACATTTGATAAGCCTAGTTACGTTCTTAGGCTTCACACAGCCTGGGAAGACCTCTCGGGGGCATATAACAGACATGCATGGGACAATTGTCTCCTAGCTGTCACTAACGTCCAGGGCCGGCCCTAGGGGTGGGCGGGGTGGGCAACGGCCCAGGGCATCAAACCAATAGGGGGCATCAAATTTTTGGTGTGATGAATCGGTTTAATGTGATAAAAATGGTACTGTGATTATAGCACGCTGGAAATAAACCCGCCAGTTTAGTAAAACAAATTTGGACGTGGAGTGAGCTCGAAAGTTGTAGAAGTTGCAGGTAAAAGATGAGGAAGAAGATGAAAATGAAGACGACGACTTTTCTCGAGAATATAAGTACTTCTTGTGCAGTAAAAGCAATACTTTGAAAAGGAAATCACTTTTATGGTTAAATTACAAGAATAGTCCATGTGGTTGTGGTTGACTTATACATATGGTCTTCTGGCTTTATTCTTTTTATCTTCGTCCTATTCATATAAACTTGATTTAATTCAATGTTTATTTTTGCAAATTTAGAACCTGTAAAAAAGACCCGTGTTTTTTCAGAGATATGTAATTTGTTAATAAACGATCGGCGGCGTATTTATTTTTTCTATGTGGATACACTATAAGTCTCATTCGTAATAAAGTTACTAGATATTTATAAGTGTACAATTTCGTTTACATTTTCAAAACTTTGAATTAGTTATGAGGTCAACCGGCTTTTGTAACTGACCGAACTAGTTAAACTAGCAAAGTGTTTGCGAAAAAGTAAATAAACTAAATAGTTGTCCAAAAGTTTAGTACTACAATTGAAAACCGGGTTTGTTTGCATATCAAACTCCTAAAATTTAGTGCATCGTTTATAGCAACAATTAGTAAGGGCATATTTTCGATCATCTCGCCCAGGGTAGCAAAGAACTCAGGACCGGCCCTGCTAACGTCCAGAATGTACTATTGACATTTGACAATATGAGACACACCAGCAAGAATAGGGGAGACACACACGACTTGGTACGAGCCAAAGAAAAGGTGCCACCTGTATTATTATCCATAAACGGATTATCAACACGTGTCGTGTCTTACAGCCGTTTGATCATCCTTGTGTGGTTTATCCTTCACCCCTAAAACGTCTCTCTGTAAATATAAGGCATTCCTCACCTTTGAGGAAAGACTCTCGAATCTCCAGATTCTCTCTAAACATTATCATACTATTCACATAGTAAAAAAATACCACATGGTTTTTTTGTGAGTGTTAACCAAGCTCGTGATTCTTAATCACACCTTTAGGTCGGCCTTAGTGTTCTATACGGAAATCGCATAACACAACAATCTCAACCCAATCTGAATCTCGTTTTACACCTCATACGTAAATATAGCGCCATCTGTTGGACATGATCCAAAATAGCCATAAACTTTCACCTAATTTTCATTCATTTTCTCACTTGAGAAAACATAAAATTTTCCTTTCTAATAAGTTTCGAACCAATATGTCTTATGAACAAGCATCACAACCTCTAGTCTCTAAAACAAACACACTCCAAGTGGAATATTTCAGATAGAAACTAGAAAGGGTCAACAAAAGCTAAAAACAACGTTCATTAGCCAACAAGCAACTCATGGAAAGGATCACCAAGAGAGATGCATACAAAGAGCGACTGCATGCATTCATGATCTATCTAGCAAAAACTCGCACGGTTTCAAGGAGAGCCACGCGTTTACAGGTTAGCTCAAGGTCTTGGGCAGTTTCAGATGGTAAAGTTTTAGGTGTGGTTGTCAAGCAACGTCAGGGTCGGAGGTACACAACTCTTGACTAATAACTCTTAACTAATAACTTGTTGCTATCGGCATCATCTAAACGCTACTTTCATCAATCTTTAACATTGACAAAGTTGAAACTGGTCTATGGAATATGATTCTGGTAGTGACAAAATGTATTTCTCGACATTACTAATATTCAAACATTTTTATTTGTCACATTACAATGTCAATGGTATACTCTTGATCCCCCACGACAAGTGAACGAGGCCCTTCTTCTATAACCATCAACCCATCTTCGTTTGCGCTACTAAAGTGCTCACATGGCTTCACAACAAATTCAACCAGGCCTCTTTTCCGTGCTCCTAAACTCACTCTCTGATAGCCGACTAACTTTTTGATCGCATGTCCATTCAGATCATTACCATTCCACTTTGCAAACAGTAACACTGTGTGATTGAGTGCCTGCCCGTGGTTCTCGACACCAACCACCACTTTGAACTTGACTTTCTCACACACGTTACTCTCAGCCTCCGAAACTAACATCTGACGAGAGGCTAATAATCCTTGGTTCGAATGAATAAAAATCTTGTCTTGGGTACTTGAAACAAACTTGTAGGAATAGTTTGAGTAACTAAGACCATATCCAAAGTCAAAAACTGTTTTCCCGGTGTAGAATCGATATGTACGACCAGGGTAACCAGACGATGGGTCAGGTCTCATTCGCATATCCGTCATTTCCACATTCTCAAATTCTTTTGGATACCATGTCATTGGTAATCTTCCTCCTGGAACGAAAAAAACAAATACTTAACTTTGACTTTTAGCGTAAAAGTCAAACAGGCTACTTTTCAAAACATTAGCTATATATGGTTTGCATTGGGATGCCTGATTATTAACCATGGTTATATCTAAAAACGTTATTAGTCAAAGTGAAGCTCACCTGGATTATGATCACCAAAGATAATTTCTGCAAGAGCGAGTCCGCCAGCTTCACCAGGGTATCCAGCCCACAATATACTCCCAATTTTCACATCATCTTTAGCAAACGAAACATCCACAGGACCACCACAGAGTAAAACAAGCAAAACCGGTTTCTTTGCAGCTTTAGCGACTGCAGAAATAAGATCCTCTTGCTTCCCCGGAAGACCCAAATCAACCCGATCATGTTTCTCCCTTTCTTGACTTTGATCCAAACCCATCACCAGAATTACATTATCGACCCGTTTTGCTATACTCACAGCTTCATCGATTGCTATATTAGTACAGTTCACAGAATCAACACACCCTTGGTGAAACTGAGTGTTCTTAACATAGTTTTTTATTGCTAGAAAAATTGTGATGTTTTTGCAGGCCACGCCCTCATAGTTTCCGAGCAAAGTGTCGGTTGTGTTACCATTCGGTCCTATTACAGCAATGGAAGTGGTTTTGGTTTTCGAAAGTGGGAGAAGATTTGCAGAGTTTTTCAGCAAAACGATCCCAATTCGGGCAGCTTCAAGGGCCAAGTCCTGGTGTTCTTTAGAACACACTTGGTTGGGTCCAAGTTTTCCATATATGCCATTTTTCGGGTTCCCATTGAATAAACCTAACCTCATTCTGATGGTAAATAGATTTACTAGAGCTCTGTCTATATCTGCTTCGGTTATTTTGTTCATTTGGACTGCTGATTTGGTGTATTTTTTTAAATATGAACCACAGTTGACATCCATTCCTATAAGTGATCCGAAATATGTCATTAGTACGTTGTGTTGAATATTTAAGAAAATTTTACTGATACACAAGATAACTCATTAAGGCGCACATTATTATAAGTCTGAGAGTCTGAGCTTGGAAGCTTATAACAGCAATGCAGTCATGCTAGTGCTACGTGATTTGTACTTATGATGGTGGAACAACAAGATAATCCAAACATTACCTGCTTTAAGAACACTGGCAACAGCATCTTCGGGTAATTTTGAATATCCTTGAACATCATGCATAATAGCGACAGCATCACAATCAGATGCAATGTACCTGTGATCATAGAAACAAGTTACAAAAACACAACAGAATCACCACTTGAATTTTCGGGTTGCCATAAACGCTCAGTGGATTTTCTGGTTAATAAAAACTTAAATAATGGAAATGCCGGTACCCTTTAAAGTTCCAAGCTTGGCGAGCCGTCTTTGTCAAAAGATTGTAATCAGCACAGTTTGGCACACCGTTGACTCGATTATAAGCACACATTATCCCACTGGCTTGCCCTTGTTGTACACATTTCTGAAACGGTGGCAAGTATGTATCTGCAAGATCTTGTTGACTGATCTGCATATCCGACCCCACAAAGTACAATTGTCATTACACCACAAAGTTGTGTTGTACAGATCTAATTAGCACAAGAGAAACTTACATTGGCATCAAAGTTGTAACGATTGGCGGTTTTCCAGTTGTCTAAATCATTGGCAATGAAATGTTTACAGCAAGCAGAGGCTTGAAGGTGATCAGAATTTGGGTCGATTTTTCCACCTTCAAAAGAGTCTCCTTGAATCCCTCTGACATATGAAACCGAATAATCTCCAACGACCAACGGGTCTTCCCCAGGTGTTTCTTGCCCTCGGCCCCATCTTGGGTCTCTTAAGATATTGATGTTTGGTGCCCAGAATGTTAGTCCTCTTGCTTGACCATTATTGTACATTGCTCTTGCTTCTCTCCCAATTGCCTAAATGTGATTAAAATCTCATTACACCTTCGCAACAAATGGTTTAGTAAAGATATTTACGCTGCAAAGCCATTTGACCATGAAAAGTCAAAGTTACGAGAACATCATATACAATTAACTAATCAAGTACTTATTTGATAAGGGGTGTCCCGGGTTGCTAATTAACTGGTTATCAGGTTCTTATATGTTTCAATACCACATAAAATCTGTTGGTTTTTATTTGATACAGCACATAAACAACTTTGAATAAGCAATTCGAAGATGCTTAGAGGGTGGTTCAGATTGCGTTTTGGTGGAGATGATCTAATCATTGCGCAAAATGCAACATAACCAGAAAACAGTGGTCGGCAAACCTTTTTAAAAAAGTGATCATATCTGCACTTCTGAAAATGCAAAATCCACTTTTCGAAACAAGCATTTTGACACAAATTTGCAAACGCATAATCTGTTTTTGAGAACACAATCCCGGATACCCCCTTACTGCAAAAACAGATAAGCACTAAATAATCATCAAAATACTCACCTGATAGTTTTATAAGGTGTTTCGGATATAAGCAATTTGAAATTTCTTGTTCTAAATGCAGATGAGTACCAAATAATAATTTATTATAAACATCCCTAAATATAAAAATCAAAACACTCAAATTCTCAAAAAAAAACCAAAAACTCATCTGAGTTAAAACTCGCCCTCCCCGGGTAACCTGAAAATAAGCACTAAGGGGGTGTTTGTTTAAGCTTATATGTGGCTTATGAGTTTATTTGTTTTCGGCTGATATTTCATAAGCCTCAGTTTTTGGCTTATTTTTAGATTCGTGGACTTATATAAGTTTATTATGATATGATGAACTTATATAAGTTAAGCCCATAGGCCACAGGTCTCAAAATAAGCCGGAAAATTGAGGCATATAAAATATAAACCGAAATAAATAAGCTAATAAGCCCGCATATAAGCTTAAACAAACACCCTCTAAATAACAATCAAAACACATTTGATCATCACCTGCCCAATCCTATACCAAAGCCTCTTATCAAAACTGGCAGCAGTCAAGACAACTTGAGGAAACATAGTAGTAGCCTTAATTGTCCCATTAAACCTAACACCTTTGCCATGTCTAGAAACCCCATGCAAAGCCTCAGACCACCACTCATACTCACTCACTCCAAGCCTGTCCACCCCAGGTGCTCCATTCACCAACTGCATCACTTTTTCATCCAACGTAAGGCGCGAAACCACGTCAAATGCTCGTTTCGATATTGGCAAAGTTAAGTTGCAAAATGGGTATGATGGAAAAGTTGATGAGGAGGGTTTGCATGAAAAAGGTGGCTGGTCAGTTTGAGATGACCCAGTTTTCATGATGAGGGTGATGATGATGATCATGATGGCTAAAGAGATGTGAGTGTTTGGTTTCATGGTTTATGGGGTTTTGGAGTGTTTGGATGTTGAGTTGGAATGGTTTTGAGTTTGTTGTTGCAGGCGTGCTGCTTAAAGAGGACATATACATAATGGGAATTCACGTGGACTTGTTTTGCCTTATTGGGCGGTTATGGTCTTGTGAGTGCTTCAGTGGGGTTATAGATTTGTATGTTATCTATACGAGGTAAAAAGGAAAAATGGTCGGCAAGTCAAGAATTAAAAAAGTGAAAAAGTAAAAAATATGAAAGTAACTTTGGAAAGTATACATTGATTTAAAATGTATACTTTGGAAAGTAAACATTTCTTTTTTATAGTTTATGGAAGAATTTTGTCTATTTGATAAGATATAAGATCAGATATAAGATCATTTGAGGACAAAAGATTATTTACATATCAAGGGATCAATCTCCACCATCCAATTTTATTTGATATAATGGATGAGATTAATCCCAACATTTTAAAAAACCCACTTTCATCATCTTTTTTTAAATATTAATAACTTTCAAACCGTTAATCGTTAAACGAAAAAAAAATATCATTGCGACGAGCATTTAATTATCTTTCTATAGATAGGCACTTTGATATACTTTCGACAAATTTTTTTTTCTTCGTATTTTTCACGTTTTTTTTTTAAAGTTTTTTCGTTTTTTTACGTTACTGAAAATTGCTTTTAAAAAATCATATATGATAAAACACTAATTTGAATATCACATGTGATATTAGTGTTATATCATATATGATATTAGTGTTATATCATATATGATATGTAATATCACATGTGATATTAGTGTAATATCACATGTGATATCACATATCATATATGATTTAACACTAATATCACATGTGATAATCAAATTAGTGTTTAATCATATATGATATTTTCATGCAAATTTCAATTAACGTAAAAAAGACGAAAAAACGTGAAAAAAACGAATTTTTTTTTTCTTTTTTCAAAAGTATATCAAAGTGCCCGTTTATAGAAAGATAATTAAATGCTCTTCGCGACGGTGTAAGTATTTTCACTTAACGATTAACGGTTTAAGAGATATTTAAATTATAAAAAATAGGTGAAATAATAAAATGCTTTTAATCTCATCAATTGATTTCTTTTTAGATGGATGGTGGAGATGAGTCCTTTGGTATGTAATAAAAGTTTAGTATGTAAAATAACTCTCCTCATTTGATAAATGATAAAATACCCTCAAAAAACAATAAGAAAAATCATTCAAAATTATTTACTATAATCATTTGAAGCTTTTTCCATCATAATATTTTCGCATATTGATTTTACCTTTTTTTAATTATCATAAAGTTTGGCAAACATAAGATAATACTTAGCTCGTGCAGATTCCGAAATTAAAAATATCATAAGTAGCGCATAGCATCAAATTACTGTAAAGAATGCATCATTCCTTAAATAAAATAAAGGAATCCTATCAACTATCTACACAAAGTAAAAATATACTCATGAGATATATCAGCATTTGTATTTTAGAAGATACGTTATAGATCAAAACTGGACCCAATGTAGTAATTTTCGTTATTGTTTTTTGTAACATGTGCGTGTCATTTATTAGGAAAACATATATGTCTCTATAAATACCTAGAATATATATATACCTATAAATACCCAATACAATGTTACAACCTTTAAGGCTTCCATTATGAATTCGCATGAAGAAACTATTCCACAAAATCAAGATGTCAACATGCTTTGTTATGAATTTGCAACAAATCTCGTGGTATATCAACTTTGTTATTAATTCTGTTTACGTCTTTGGTTTAGGGTTGTATTGATTTATTTAACAAGTGAAAAATTAAATCATAGTCTAAAAGATTTATGACTTTTGACGTCATCAAATGATGGTTTATGTAAAACACCGTAATTTTCGTAATTTTCATATATAGTTTCTCATGATTTTCATGAATAGTTCAACCTTTTTTTTCTACCCATCTGATGCGTGACAAGACTTATTTAAAGTTCAAAAAAATTTGAATTTCAGATCGTTGTATCAAGAAAAAAATAAAATTAAAAGATACCTAAAAAGGTGTTTGAGTATAGTAAAAAACATGCTTTTCCCGATGCAAAAGTGACTAGACCCATATATACCATATAAGATTTATTACAATAAAATGTATTCTCTTCTTCCCATATATACTAGAGAGATTAATGCATTCTCTTCCTAAAATGCAAAAATACACCAATATACCATATTCACATGAATGCTAATCTCTGGGAGATTAATGCTTTCTTTTCCTAAAATGCAAACTTGACTCCAATATACCGTATTCACATGAATGCTAATCTCGGAAATTATACGATATAAAAGTGAAATGTTGAGACATAAAGACAAAAGATAAATGTTTGTATTCGCATTTTTTTGTTTATGTGCACCAACTATTTATGTACTACATCTCTCTAGGGACACAAAAAATGGTGTTAATTGCTCCTTCCAACAAAAAATGACGTTATTATTATTTTAATATTAATTGATTAATGCAACTTACACGGATGCTATCAAAAAAGACAATCTCAAATACAAAACAACGCTACCGGTAAAACAATATAATCATTCAAAAGGGATTCTTTAACGCTTAAAATACCGATTCTTGAAACAAAGTTAATCACCGCTAAATTTTGTCGAAACTAGACACCGCTGCCGCTAGGCGCGGGTACTCGTCTAGTATCATAAAGAGAGTTATTCATAAAAGTTATTCTTTTTTCAAAGGGAAGTGATATATCCATGTGATAACGCTCAAAAGGAGTATGTTTTTAGTAGCGTTATTGTTGGTTTTGCGTATGATAATCGGCTATATTTACTCATAATTGTTGCAAAAGTGCAAAAGATGCGTATTTGTATGTGAATGTAGCCAGGTATCGCAAAAGATGAAGAAATGAAGATTTCCTGCACATTTGGACAATTCCCGAGGAAGGAAGTCAAGTAAGGAAGCTCTTGGACTCAATGATTAGGAAGCGCAATGATTTCTAAGCATCTACAACAAGTAAAGATCAAGTTTCGTCTTGAAAATCAACAGCGAAAACAATGAAAAAGGCGCAAGTCAACAAAAGTCAAAATTGGGAGTATGAGAGACGCCCAACCGATCGGTTGGAGCCCGCAACCGATTCGGTTGGGCTAAAGGTCAAAACGCAACCGGATCGGCTGCGTCGCAACCGATCCGGTTGCCAACCCACACCAATTGTCATTTAATGTTGCCTTAACTTCCATTAATCATTAGAGGCTGATCATTTCCAGTTAATAACTTGTATGGGACGTTTTTAGCCTGATAGTTAAGGGTCTTTAGCTATAAAATGAACCTAGGGCCCGCTTGGTTAAAAGAGGGGAAAGGGAAAAGCAATGGTAAAAGTAATGCAATGCAATGTAATGGCATTCCCCTCAATTTGTTGTGTAATGGGGTATTACCCAATACTAGGTAATGGGGCATTACTATCCCTTTAACCAAGCTCCATCAATCATTACCTTTACCATTGTTTACCCCTTATAACCCTTAACCAAGCATGCCCCTGGACTTAGTAGTCTAGGTGTGACACAACCAAAAGTGTAATAGTTTACACTAAAGCTATTACCAACCCATATTATTCATCCCAAAAGTCTTGTTACTGCTATAAAACGTCCAGGAGGTTGGAGAGACGAATTCTCATCCATTGTTTGATCTTTCGGAGTTGTACGGTTAGGCTAGACGATTGGAGGCGTGTGGTTGCTATATTCCACGATTTCTAATTCTTGTAATCCAAAAGCTTAGGTATTCTATGGAACTTGTTATGAATTTCTATTCTCTTGAATTATTTGAATTACCTTGTTACTACTTGTGTTTTGTTATGATTGTCATAGAGTAATTATTGAATATACTTGTGTGTAAGGATGTAGGAAATCATACTAGTGTTCTCACATGTAAATGGTCTTGTTTAAATAAGTTTGTTGGAAAACTACTAGTTTTGTTTGATTTATCGGTAAAACATGTTTAAGAAAAAGGACTGAAAGGATTTCTCTTGTGTTTTATTCCAAAAAGTTAAGTGACAAACTAGTATGGGGATCAGGTGATTGACACCCACCATGTTTACTTATTGAAACAAGACTAGAAACATTTTCATCATAAAAGGTTGAAAGATTCGTAGGAATAAATTTAATAAGAACATTTTACAAACAAATAGATTTTCTAAAGGATAATCATTAGGATAAGGACCGAAAGGATTACCTACATGTTATTGTTCTTAAAATGATTTTACAAAACATAAACCATGGGTTGGAAATCATTTGCTTATGATTTGTGCATCACATCAAGAGTTTACACCAAGCCTTCATGAACACTTTCTATGATTGCCTATAGACTTTACATTTCCCATTTCCGGTCTCCGAGCCATAATTTTGAGGGAGCCTTGACAAGCTTTCTTGTTACTAATCTTTTTAAACAAATTAAAACGCCAATCTCTTGGGACGATCTCGACTTACCCACATTTGCTATCGCGAACGAGTATACTTGCTCGTATGTGTTTATAGTAATTGCCGGATAATTCGTGTTTATAAATTTTTAAAACTTGCACACGGTGAGCACATCACCACGGAACAATTTACTACGCTCACAGTTAAATAATGTCTTTTGAAAAATATGCCCTCACAACCCTTTTCATCTATTTCCCTCTCAATTGGCCGGACTATACACCTACTGATATTGTTTGGTCTTTGGTGTCTCCCTTTTTCTTTCCTATCACCAGTGATTTTCTATCTATTATGTACATTATAATTACCATTTGATAAGTGAAGAATGGGACATAACAGATGTTTCTCATACTCGAAAACACCCGCGATATAAATATCGTTATGTACTCGGAGACCGGAAATGGGAAAATCGTCAAAACACAACAAGAAACTAGAAATAAATCAAAGAAAAACATGCAAGTATGATCTTGAAATTCAGGATGATAAATCAAAATAAAACCCACATTGGTTGGCTTTACAAAATTCACACACTCCATACTTTGTTCATATAATTTGATTATCGTCAACAATATTTTTTTGTCAAATTCAAATAGCTACATCACTAACAGTAATAAGATTCCGAATGTTACAAACCATAAACACCCTATGTACCATTCTATTATTGTTTATCATGTGTTTTGAAAACATATTCAAAAGCCAATATTGCGATTTAGTATAAACATTGGTTTTAAATCGTTGACTTATTAGTTAACTTCACGATTTGTGCCGAGAAAATTCTATGGTGATAATGAGATTACAGAGAGACGAATGAATATGTATGTGACAACTCGTAATTTCAGGTCATTTCTCAAATTTACTATTCATCTCGGGAATTTACTATTCATCGGTTACTATTCATCGTTTTTGAAGTCGATTTGATATTCTGAGAACGTATTTCAAAATTTTACTATTCACGAAACATTATTCATTCCCAGAGAAAATCACTATTCATGCTTCACTATTCATCATTTATCGTAAACTAGGTTTACGAGTATCAAATTCGCGTAACTGTAAGGGTTTAGCTGCGAATTCATGAAAATCATTGAGGACATTTCATATAGACTAGATTTAGTCTGCATATCATCAGTAACATCATCATCTTATTAGATCATGCATGAGTTTGCATTTTTCATTTACGTATATTTCCTATTAAATAAACGCTATCGTGTAATCATTTATTTTGAATAATTAATCCGACACTTCCAAAAATTATCCTGACATATTTTTATACTCATTTTAAGACTATAAAAATTATATTATTAGTTTACCCGATGTTTTAAATTTATTTTGTATATAAATTGTTATATATATATATTTACGACAGTTTTCGTAAATACTACTCGATAATTATTATTTCACTCATTTTTTGTAAGAAATGTATTTTTATAATTTTTATGACTTTGATATATTTTAATTTGTTCCGTTAAAATTTATTTTTAGCTAACGTTACCCTAATTACTTAATTATACTTACAAATTACATAATATACTTACACTTTTATACATTTGTCATACAAAATTCACCACCCTTGTTTTCTTCTTATCCTTGGTCGACAAAAAATGATGACACAACAAGTTTACATAAAAATCTTTCACCTAGACTAACACATATACCATTATAGCATGACACTTGTATTTGTTTTTAATTATATACAAACATATACACATACATACAATTAACTAAGGTGTAAAAATTGCAAAACCTCTCCATCTTACTCTTGAAGGCTGGCCAAGGAAGAAAAACAAGAAGGAACACAAAATTTTTCTAGATCAAGCAAATTTATAACTCTAGTATACTTTCTTTTAAGGGTTTTGAAACAAAAACATATGGTATTTAGGAAAAAACATTGTTTCATAAACCTCATCATCATACTAGTAAGCATTTCATGATCATTTTTACTCCTTCATAATATTCATGAGTTATTTTTATCATTTTAGAAGAAATCGTGCAAGTTTCATGTGTATCTCTATACACTTTTATTGTTTTTAATACTTATAATTAGTATATATCATCCTATAATTAATCCCTTGAAACATATCATTTTTGATGATTTTTAGGAACCCATGACACCCTAAGAAGGTGTATGGTAGGTTTAAAATAGATTTTGTGTTGATTTGAAGTGGTTAGAATAAGTATTACGCGAGAAAAATCAATTTCGACAACAATAAATAGTGGTCTGATCATTTTTGTGAAATCTGGAAAATTAGACATTTTATAAAATATTTTGGGCTAGATATTCAGAAAATATACTTTAAAACGAAAACGTGGTCGCTTGAACGGGTTAAAAAGGATTTATAACGAAGAAGTTATGCTATTTTCAAGTTTAACGACGAAAACTATATTTTCCGGAAAAATCAGCATGCTGTCCAGATTTTTTTTAAGAGTCAAAAAAGAGTTTTAAGCGTTATCTAAATGAGTCGATTAATCAAAAATATATTAGTATACTTTAACATGAAGCTAAGGACATATAAAACGTAGAAAACGGACTTATAACGATTAAATTACACGTGTTTAAATAAGGTTGACGTAACTATTTTCACAAGTATAACACATATATATTTCCTATTAGCAAAAACTAGTTGTCGCTAGTGACCATGTTGGGAGTCGTTTTTAACATCGACAGAATACTTTTTAAAAAACGATGTCTTCCGGTAAAAGTAAGTTCACCTAGCCTATTTTACAAAATGTTCAACCGTTCGTCAAACGGAGTTGTAACGAATAAAATACGGTCACTCAAACTTTGCCGAAAACTACCCTTAAACAATATTTTTGGTACAAGTACCCTACTTTACTTATGTTTTTCTTCATGATCGAGACCTCTATGATAAAAATTTAAAAGCTAAGACTTTGAGATAATGTTACAAGCTTTCCAAAACCGTTGAGTTTGTTTTCTAACACTCGATATTCACTATTTTACGACTAGCTTTTCGAGGCCATTTAGTCACTTTCATGAATTGTCAAATCATAATGTTTTGCGACGAAAAACTATAATTTCATAATAAATCACTATATGATTATCGTAGGATATCATTTCAACGTAAATACTTGTAAAGTAATTTATAAATTGTCAAGACATTATAAGATTATTTTTTTCGACGATAAACTTTATTTTCAAAACTGCACAAGTGGTATAGATTACATGTGGATTTGCATGTAAGATATATATTCATGAATTATAATAGATCATATCATTCATATTAGGTTGCAGATAGAGATTGCACCTCATTTCAGTGTATCCACTTTTGTCATCATAATCATTGCATCAGGTGAGTTTTCATAGCCCCGATTTATTCAAGTTTATACTTTATTTCAAACCTACGGGGGGAAATACATTGCACATCATTTTATTACGAGCCCAAGTATATTCAAATTCATTACATTGCTTAAGTTACTTCATTGCCAATTGAATGTCCCCATTTCATAATCATGAACCGTTAATTCCGGAAGAAGCCAGGGTGAGTGAATAGATCTATTGAGGGTGACTCCTCCATCCGGGTTGGTGGTCCCAACTGGTCAAACAGATGCATTTCATTTCATATCATTATTTGAGTGTTTGGCAAAACACTATGTTGGGGCGAACATCATAATCAGTTTAGCTTCAGTGTCATGTGCTTATAGCAATTGTATCATTTTTATGTGACATATTTGTCATACATAACTTATACTTGTGGTGGTCGTATAAAACATTTACATAAACTCTATGAACTCACTCAACCTTTGTGTTGACACTTTTAGCAATGTATTTTCAGGTATCTAAGGCATATACATCATGGCATATATAAGGACTTATCATAGAGTCGCGGTGACGACGCGTCTCACATGGATTTTATGCACTTTAAAACATCGTTTGGATTGTATCAAACTTATTTCCGCAAATGTTGACTATCTTTTTGGGACCTATCTTTTGTAAACTCTGAATGTTTTATTATATCAAACGATGTGCTTTTCAAACGACACTTTAGGTCATTCAATATAACTGTGATTGTGGTGCTATGACAGTCATCCCCCAGGATTTCCATTTCGCTGCAAAACAGGTAATTTGGGGGTGTGACAATGTAAGAAGATGGACTTTGCTGATTAGAAGCTGTTGTAAAGGGGAAGAGATAAGATGAGTAAAACATTGAAAAGTCAAAACAAGATAACTCGTAAAAATTAGTAAAAGAACTCGAGGGCAGAAGGGTAAAATCGCAGAATCTCTCCGTGTGCAAAGCAAATTCTTTCGTGTATTTATCAGCTCCCTTTTTCAAATTGAACTTGAGAGGATTTTGATTATTTTCGTGACTATTTTTAGATTTTTCATTGACTATAGATGTTTATTTAGCGAGGTTCAATCACTTGTGTTTTGTGAGACCTTCGAGACAGGCCAACTTAGAGATTGTTTAGCAGATGGTAGAGTGGATGGAAGACTTTCCAACATAAGACTATCTTCGGTATGGTGGTTGTATTATTGAGCTAATTACATGGTTAAACTAGCTTAAGGTTCGGTGCAACAAGGGGTCTCAGATGGGTGTACAACAGGTGCCATCGCACAGGGTCTCTACTTAAATGGGGCTACATTTTTATTAGTTTTGCATATAAGTACGCATAAGATTAAACATATATGGTTCATATGGTTCAAGTTTATATACAATTTCCTCTTTAGGTTACCGGTGTAATAGGATCACTTTATTGTTATTGCTCAGGGCCATCGAAAAGTACGAGACGACCAATAATGTGTTTTGAGCATTGGATATATGTCACACCCCCAAAAATAGATCGCAACGAAAAGGTAACCGGGGGCATGACTTTCATGAGGAAAATATCACACAGTAATAAAGAACGGCCTCTACATGAATCGTTTAAAAAATCTCGTTGTTACAAAAAATTTAAATAAGTTTCGACATAAATTAAACATAAGTGGTCCCAAAAGAAACATCTATACTATATAATAAAAATAAGATTTTGTACAAGCCCTTAAAAACTAAAACATTAAAATCTAGTTAATACAGTAATGTAGACTACCATAATTAAAGACAATAGTACACACATCCAACGCACCACTTATCAGAAAAAACTACGCACTTTTCAATGCCTCACTCACAAAAACTTCTTTGGTACGATACTTCTTCTACACGCTTCTTCCTAAATCAGTTACAATTAGTTATTTAATGTCTCATTGACCGGATACAAAACATCATACTATAAGTTCAAATCAAAATAACATTATCCCAATTGAGACGATCTTATCCTTTGTAAATTATTTATGGCGTAACCTTGAGAATGGGTTACGACTGTAAACTTCTCATAGTGAAAATCATCACTTTTACGTCGTAACCTTGGAAGTGTCTTATGACATAACCTTCTTGGCCTATGAATACTTCTAAGTCTTTGAATATTTATGGCGTAACCAAATCGATGCAGTTACGCCGTAATCCTTGAGCTTCGTTGACTTTGATCTTCAAGTGATGATAGTTGTTACGACATAGGTTGGTAGATGGTTCTACACCGTAACTTTCTCTTGTACAACAAACTCTTGTATAATTTCATTAGTTTTCTTCCAAACCCGCATTTCTTCATTCCTTTGCTCATTTACGCTGTGAAAATGAAACATTAAGAAATATGAGCATATATCCAAGTAAAAGAACACAAATGATGAGCAAATAGGAGGAAATTGACACTAAAATATCAGAACTATTTGATGTTATCGCATCACAATATCAAGAATATAAGTGTGATAAACAACAAATAAGCCGTAAATTATCCACAAGTAACCTTTTTACATCTTATTAACAAAAATACTTGCACAAACATGGTGATACAAATTTTGTAAATGAATGTATGTATGTCTTGTGTATATGTATATAATATATAATATAATCCATAGTCCAACTTACCTCATACATAACATAAAATCCTCTTAAGAGCCGAGAAGTGACGCTCCCATGGATCATGCATATAGAGACAAACTTGTTGTGCCGCATAAGAAATATCTGATCGAGTGAAGGTAATATATTGAAGTGCACCAGCAAGACTGCGACTACAATGTCGGATTAGAGACACGATCACCATCAACCTATTTGAGTTCGTATCAACAGGAGTTCGACACAGATTGTAACCGACCATTTGATCTCTCTCAAGAATCTCCACAACATTCTTACTCTGAGACAAGAACATCCCAAATGCATCAAGCTCAACCGAAATACCCAGAAAATAATTCAGCGAGCCAATATCAATCATAGAGAATTCCTGATGCAATAAGGTAATAATATGTTGTAACAAAAACTTAGATGAATCAATCAAGACAATATCATCAACATATAACAGTAAATAAGATGTCTTAGTCCTTTGTGTGTAAATAAATAATGATAAGTCACAACGGCTATAATAAAAACCAACACGAATAACATAAGCAACAAATCGTTGAAACCAAGCGCGTGGGGCATACTTAAGACCATAAAGAGAGCACTACAATAAACAAACATAGTCAGGATGTTGTGAATCTTGAAAACCTAGAGGCTAATGCATTTAAATTGTATCACATAAATCACCATGTAAAAATGCATTATTGCATTAAGTTGATTGACATGCTAATGTTGAGAAGCAACAAGACTAAGCACAATCCGAATAGTAGCCGGTTTAACAACCGGACTAAAAGTATCATCAATATTAATACCATATAATTATATGATGCCATTCACTAAGAGATGAGCCTTGTAACGACTTAGGGTACAATCTGCTAAATGCTTATGCCTAAACAACCACATGGAACGAACGATGTTCGCATTCTTGGGTTGGGGCACAATGCCCAAGTATTATTTTTAATAAGTTATATTAATTACACATAGCACTTTGCCAATTAGAATCATTAAAGGCTTCACTATATGATTTAGGTAATGGAGAAATGGTATACACATGAAGATTAAGACGCTCAGTAGGACGATTAGACGCGGCTCAAAAAGCTTAACCATAGGGTGTAGTAAACGGGTGTGGGTTGCAATTAGGGCCGGTGTGGACTGTTGGGATGACGTTGGGGAATGTTAGTCCACTTGAGTTTCATGGACCGGATGTATTAAGGTAAAGGGTGTTTGATTAGTAACTGGAGTGGAAGTGGGTTGTGGTATGGTAAATTCGTTAAGGGAATTAAGATGATTGGGCTTAGGTGCATTGGGCTCAGGGATACGATGACGGGCCGATGGAATGATTGTGTTTAAAGAATTCGTTGGTGTATTGTATCAACGGTAGATGATGTAGTTGGTATATTAATATTTTGGCAAACATTAGTATTATCTTGTTGTGGTTTTTGTAATTGGTGTTGTACGTATGGTGTGAGTTATAATATTAGGTGGTTCATCCAAAAAGGCATATGAGGGAGACGAGTTAGGTGTCATAGAACCAAAGGGGAAAACGGTTTCATCGAAAGTAACATGTCTTAACATGTCTTGAAAGAATTATTTTATTTGTATTTAAGTCAAGACAACGATACCTACGGTGATTGAAAAAGTTAAGTCCGAATTAAATTATCAATGGTTCGGATCATGCATTCGGACTTGTTGTTTTGTCGGGAGGTTTTACGACATGAAAAATGAGATTGGATGCCTTTAGAGGAAAACAATTTGTGTAAGGCGTGGTTATTAAATTTACCATGTTGGGGGTGAATAATATCTTGCATTCTATTAATCACAAATTACAATATATAATTAAGATTGGGCTAAGCCTAAACAATAACTAAGCCCATAATAACATATATTAACTAACACATATAAACTAACAGGTTAAAGACGCGTGCTTAAGACGAGCCGTAATAAACCCGCCCCGAACCCGACCCGTTGCCATCCCTAGTTATATCCTTGTTTTAATGTTTAAGCTTTTAATCATCAAACTTTAATCGAGGTATTGGTTACATCAATTAAAAAATTACCTTTAATTACCACTATATCCTAGTGTTGCATGAGTCATAAGACCCAAGTTATTCGGATAATTACCACGAAAGTGGCGCGTAGAATTTAAGGTCAATTCACCCTTAAGATGTTATGCACATTATATAGGAATACTTGGTAACTCCATTAAGACGCACAAAGAAGCGGAGAATTAGGTCAGCGCGAAGCATATTATATACCCTCTTCTTTAAGGTCACAATTTAATGCGTTCCAACTTTATACCCCTCTTATAGTTTGTCATTAATGGGTGCGTCGTTCTAACTATTTGTGCATAAACATCAATCAATTAAACGTTTATGACTATTATGCTTAAAAAACACATGTTTCACCATTGTTTAGATCAGTTTATTTTTCTTATAAAAAATACCCCTTGTTTACAACTTGTCTCACAAAACAAACAAGTTGAAAAATAAACACATAAACAATCAATAGATAACTTAACAATTAATCATGCACATCAAGTAGCCACATGCAAACCTTTTTGATAAATCCGATCAATAATCAACTCTAGATCTAAATTAATGTATATGTTTAATTAAGATTTTCACCCGTTTATAAGTAAGGTGAGCCACATGCATCGATTCATCGATTGCGTAAGTCAAAATTAAACAAATACCACATTGCATGTAATTGAATTATTAATAATGATTGAGGTCTTCCCCAATTTTAGATCTATCAAAATTAATTAATTATATGTATACACTTAATCCAAGTAAAGCATACAATAATAAATCAGATCCATAACAAAACATGCATGTTTTTATCATGGGAGTTAACACATAACAATTATTGCAACACATCATAGTTATGCAGTAAACACATAATATTGCATGTAACCTAGGGTTTTTCTAATCCAAATAAAAAATTACAAAACCCTAAAAAATTAAGGCATAAAAAAACGCCCCCCAAAATATAGGGTTTAGGGTTTGTAAAACCCTAGATCTAATACATACAAAATAACACAATACAATTATTCGTTTTTTATGTGTTTTCAGTAACTAATTACATATTATATCTGGCTTTGATACCACTATTAAGGTTATTAGACTTGACATATAAAATAATAAACAAGACACCACAGAATATACACAGCGGAAGATTCATATAATTGCAATTAATTAACTGAATAATAAATGCGTAACATACCTCTTGCAATTGGCTAAATCTCTTTAATAAAAGTGACAAACTGGTTTAACGAGTTATCTCTCACCGTTTTATAACTCAAACAAATTGATGTAACAATAGTGTATTACACCACGTTCTTGTACATACGTATTAACAAACGAATTAACGAGATTGCTAGATCTACAAAACTTGTTTTAAAAAAACAAAGCAAACACCCTAGGACGGGGTTTCGGCCGAGTATGCAAGAGAAACAAAGATTAGGGTTTAGGTTAATGTGTGTGTACAAAAGTTAACCCTAAACCTCCACCCTAGGTTTGCTTATATAGTGAATGAAAAACTTTGGGAAAAAGTTAGGGTTTTGGGTTGGAAAACCCTCCCCAAAACCGGCCATAGACCAAGGGGGACACCCAAGTCTTTTTCTTTTATGAAAATTTCACTATTAGTTATCCTCTTTACATTTTACGACCGTTAGTTATTTTCCGTTAAATGCTTAACGATCGTTAGTCAGTTTTGTGTAATAATTGTTGAGTTTATGATACATGAATACAATAAAAACATGTAGACACCACAGAGTATACAGCGGAAGACTTAAGATCATAACAAATAAATAATTAACTGAAAGTATGCGTAACGTACCTCTTGCAAATGTCAGATCTCTTGAACAAAACAGAAGAAGTGGTTTAAAGAGTTGTCCCTTACCGTTTTACAACTCAAACCAATTAGGTGTAAGAATAATGTCTTACTACCACAGTTTTGTACACACGAATTAACCAACGAATCAAGCTATTGCTAGATCTAACACAAGTCCTTGTTTTATGAAAAAACAAAACCAAAACACCCCTTGGAGGAGGGTTCGGCCGAACAAGAGCAAGAGAGGAAGAGGGAGAGATCTAGAGTTAATTCAATGCACAAGTAATGAGAAACCCTAAACCCTAGCCTATGTATATATAGTGTTTACAAATCTTTGGGAACAAGTTAGGGTTTGGGCTTGGAGAAGCCCCCTATGGCCGGCCATGTGAAGCCCCAAAGGGATTCCCATATCTTTTCCATTTTAAGATTTTACACTACAAGTCCTTCTCTTTACAGTTAATGGTCGTTAGTTATTTTCCGTTAAATACTTAACGGTCGTTAAATGGACTTTATGTGCAATAATTAATCGTAAGCATTAACATTAATTATTTAACTTTAATTCTAATTCGCTAATGTGTGCAATCCCATGGTCACGAGTTTGAATCTGGACATTTACGTATTTGTAAATGTATACATTTCCAACAGCTCCCACTTGGATATGTTTACAAAACGTGAAATGACATTGGTTAGCGTCTAGCAACACGCCAATGCCCCCGGTACAACTCGTGTATGGTTTTCTGGAGAAAAACCAAGTTTCGATGATTCATCATCATATTCATCATTTTGTTTCTAATACCATGTTAATAAGAATATGGATCTCACTCATTTCTTAATTAACTATTCTGTTTCTCGCTTTATGTGATTGATCAAGATTACCAATTCTTCTGAACATATTCCAGAAGACCTTGGGCATGGACATGCAAACATCTTAACAACCCTACGAGGGCCCATCAGTATTATACTTCAAAATAAATTTGAAGGAAACAAATCCCGTTTTGACTACAAGCAGAAATCATAAATTTCGCAACACTTCTGAAAACAACCCTTATAACTACCATTTACGTATAGCGTTAGATTGTTTCACAAAAATGCACTACATCCATGACATATCGCTGGTATCTCAAGTCAGAGGATAAATATTCATGATATACTTAATGACAAAGATCCATAAAGTATCATCATGTGGGTGGGATAAGTCCTATACTCAATTCATTGAATATCATCTGAAATTAGTCATGCTACGCATCAATATACTTTCAAGTATATTCTAACTAATACTCAGATTTGTCTTAATTCAATATCATTCCCATGTTATTGATTGACAACGGACTATTTAGAATAATTTAAATTATTCAAGGATTTAAACATGCAAATATAGGATAACATCATAATAAATGAATAATAAACATAACAAAATACTTTATTTCATTTCAATAATAATGTTTACAATATCCTTTTATCTAAAATACTTAGTCACAGATGGGCATGAAACTACTAGCTAAACGAAGTCCAAACTTATCAGACAAATGATTAAGTTTTTCACCAGGTAAGGCCTTCGTTAAAGGATCTGCTAGGTTATCATCTGTGTGAACTTTGAGCAACTCAATTTCACCTATCTCGACTTGCTCTCGAACATAGTGATATTGTCTAGGATAGTGTCTAGTGCCCTTCATAACTCCAGGTTCATGGGCAAAAGTTATTGCAGCAGAATTGTCACAATATACTTTAATAGGATTTTCAATCGACGGCATAACACCAAGCCCCGAAACAAACTTCCTTATCCAAACAGCTTCCATGGCAGCCTCAGACGCCGCTATGTACTCACTTTCTGTAGCAGACATCGCAAGTGTTGTCTGTTTCTTGCTCTTCCAATCCACAACACCTCCATTGATGACAAATATGTAACCCGTCTGAGACTTCGTATCATCTTTGTCACACTTCCAGGATGCATCGCAGTAACATGTAACAGACAGTTCTGCTTCTAGATTTCCCCCATACACTATGAACATATCTCTTGTAGCCCTAAGGTACTTGAGAATATGTTTAACAGCAGTCCAGTGAATTTCACCCGGATTCTGTTGATACCGACTGGTCAAGTTTTGAGCAAACGCCACATCCGGCCTTGTGCATCGTACCGCGTACATGATAGATCCTACAGCCGAAGCATAAGGAACTTTCTTCATACGCACCACCTCTGCAGGTGTTGAAGCACAGCCTTGGCTGCTCAAACCATGATTTACTTGCATTGGCAAAAATCCCTTCTTGGAATTTTGCATGTTGAATCTCTTCAATATTTTGTCAATGTAAGCACTTTGGCTTAAGCCAATTAGCCGCCTTGATCTATCCCTGTAGATCTTGATTCCGAGTATATATGCTGCTTCCCCTAAGTCTTTCATCGAAAAACATTTACCAAGATGGGCTTTCACCTCTTTTAGACTTGGTATATGATTTCTTATGATTAATATGTCATCGACATACAGAACAAGGAAAGTAACATGACTCCCACTAGCTTTGTGATATACACACGGCTCATCAAGATTCTGAGTAAATCCAAAACCTTTGATTTCTCCATCGAATCTTTTATTCCATTGCCTTGATGCTTGCTTCAGTCCATAAATGGACCTCTTAAGCTTGCATACATAGTTAGGAAATAATGGATTCACAAACCCCTCCGGCTGTGCCATATAGATGTCTTCATCTAGACGGCCATTCAAAAAAGCGGTTTTGACATCCATTTGCCAAATCTCATAGTCATAGTGTGCAGCTATAGCTATGAGAATCCTAATAGCTCTTATGTCCGCTACAGGAGAGAATGTCTCCTCGTAGTCAATGCCATAGGTTTGAGTAAAACCTTTAGCCACCAGACGAGCCTTGTAGGTGTGTACATTTCCATCCATGTCAGTTTTCTTTTTGAAGATCCACTTACTTCCAACGATTTTCGCATTGGGAGGAAGGTCAACTTCAATCCAAACTTCATTATCTTTCATGGATTGCATTTCCCCATTCATAGCAATCTGCCATTTATCCTTTTCAGGATCAGCCATGACAGCCTTATAGTTGGCAGGTTCATTAAGATCCCCAACTATATTTTCCTCCACCTCTACGTTAAGACATAGACGGTCATATGCACGTATAGTCCTTTCAGACCTACGAATGGGAACAACTTCAGGAGGAGAGCCTAAGCTTTGAGGCTCTTCTTGAAGTTGGCTAGTATTTTCAGAAGGTGTTGTATCTTCTTGATCATATTCCAGATCATATACTCTCCCACTGAGTTCTTGAGATATGAGATTCCTTTCAAGGAAATCTCCATACCTAGCCACGATGACTTTGTTCTCAGCTGGGTAGTAAAAGTAGTAACCCATAGTTTCCTTAGGGTATCCTACAAAGATACACTTAACATATATGGCTTGGAGCTTATCTGGTGTGTCACGTTTAACAAACGCCTCACATCCCCAGACCTTTAAGTAAGAAAAGTTGGGAGCTTTTCCTGTCCATATTTCATATGGAGTTTTAACAACCTTCTTCATTGGAACCATATTCAAAATGCGAATAGCAGTTTCAAGGGCATAATCACAAAAAGTAAAAGGAAGAGTCGTAAGTTCAAACATTGATCGTACCATGTCAAGTAAGGTAAAATTTCTCCTTTTAGATACACCATTTTGTTGTGGAGTATAAGGAGATGTGAGTTGCTGGATAATTCCACACTCAGCTAAGTAATCTTTGAACTCTTGACTTATATACTCACCACCTCTATCGGATCGAAGAGCTTTAATCTTCTTACCGAGTTGTAATTCTACTTCACTTTTGAAAACCTTAAATGTTTCAAAGACTTCATGTTTATGTTTAAGTAAATAAACATAATCATAACGACTGAAATCATCCGTAAAGGTTAAGAAGTAGGAAGCACCACGTTTTGACACATGTCTAAGTGGACCACACACATCAGCGTGTATCAATCCAAGTAGATCTGAAGCCCTTTCCACTTATGGTGAAAAAGGTTTCCTTGTCATCTTCCCAGCTATGCAAGACTCGCATTTGTCAAATGATTCATCATTGACCGTTTGTAAAAGCTCATCATGTTGCAGCTTTTCCATGCGTTTCTTGCCTATATGGGCAAGGCGACAATGCCAAAGATAAGACGAGTCACAGTTCAACTTGCTCTTCTTATTGCTAATGCTATACAACGAATTATTTTCATTGGATATACAACCATCCATATCAATTTCAAACACACCAAGCATAGGAATTGCATTAAAGTAAAAAACATTATTTAAAGAAACAAAAATTCCATAACTGGTAAAAGTGTGCACCAAACCAATATCTTTTAACAAAGAAACTGAAATAACACCCCTAACAATGGAGGGTGCATAATGACAATTATTTAGTTATAAAATTAAGCCCGAAGGCAACACTAAATCAAAAGTCCCTATGGCTTCGACAACTGCACGCTTTCCATTTCCAACGTACAAGTATCTTTCTCCACAGGTCAGCTTCCTTGCTCCTCTAAGTCCCTGCGATGTATTACAGATGTGAGTACCATATCCTGTATCATATATCCAGGAATTTTGCTTATGAGGAAAAGAAAATAATTCAAACATAAAAATACCTGATGAGCTAGGCACCATCTTATTTTTATTCTGAAGGCACTCATTCAGATAAACTGGACAGTTCCGCTTCCAGTGGCCTGGTGAGTTGCAGTGGTGGCAAGTTAAATCCTTCTTAGGATTCTCCTTTTTCTTTGCAGGGTTCTTCTTAGGAGCTGGTGGGATGACAACTTGTTTCCCCTTTCCTTTCCCTTTCTTATCTGCTTGCGGCTTTGGCTTATTCACCCTACCACCCTGTATTACTAGTACAGTAGGTGTAGGAGCCTTCTTTGGCAATCTCTTCTCGAAGTCTACAAGCATTGCATGTAACTCATTCACTGTCTTCCCCGTGCAATGCATGTTAAAATTTAGGACAAAATCACCAAATTGTTCCTGATTAAGGGAGTGATTGATGAGGCCGAAACATACATCATTCGAGTAACCACAGCCGAGCTTCTCCAACTGGTCCAAGTGATGTTTCATTTCAAGGACGTGGTCGGAGACAGATTTGCCAACCTCCTGCTTGCAGCTATGAACCTTTTCAATCAATTCATACAGTTCAGCTGCAGGTGGCTTCTCAAATATATGTTTGAGTTCATCTAACATGCTCATAGGCGGATAGTGCTCAAATTGTTTTTGCAATTGAGCAGACATCCCCGAAAGCATTAGACACGCCACATCATTGTGCTTCTCATATTCAACACGATATGCCTCTTGTTCAAGAGCAGTAGCCGTGTCGAGAGGAGCATCAGGCAGAGGTGTAGTCAAAATATCAAGTCTTTTTGGCAACACGAAGGATGATCCTAAGTGCACGATGCCAATCATTGAAATTAGGGCCAGTCAGCTTGTCTCTTTCAATCATATCTTTGAAAACAGAACTCATTAAGCTCATAGTGTTTTCAGGTTGATGAGCCATCTACAGAAAGAGTTCAAAAAACCATAATTAGTATTTTGATAATTTTCCTTTTCAATAAACAATTAAATACCCAAGGTTCATATTCATATAACCAATTAATTATTATTGAAAACTAGGATCAAAATTGTCATAATCTCATCACGTCAGTTGATCTGCTAGTAATGAACCTTATACAAAGTGGTAGAGCTTTTTGCTCAATTGCCAATTTCAATTGCAATTCCTAGATTTATGGGATTTACATATAGCCAATTTCAATTGCCATGTAAACATGTTTTATCCCATCTTATGCCTTGAGTTGCCAGTTCTCACCGCCTAACTCAATTAAGTTGTCCAACTTAAGAAACTGCAAAATCGCCCATGCCTGTTCTCACGACACGTGGACATTTTACCCTTTGATTACGATCTAAGTCACGTTCTCACGCAAATAAAAAGTAATCTTAGGTGTTTCCGTTTCGCTGGATGGCATATAACTCAAATTTAAAGGGTAATAATTTTGATGTCAAATCAAATATGTACAAAGATGTCATGCATTCATCTTCGTAGCATAAGTTTTATTAAAACATTTATATCCTTGTTTTAATGGTTTAAGCTTTTCATTATCAAACTTTAATCGAGGTATTGGATGACCAATTAAAGAATCACCTTAATTACCACTATATCCTACTACTGCATGAGTCATAAGACCCAAGTTATTCGGATAATTACCACAAAAGTGGCGCGTAGAAATTAAAGTAATTCACCCTTAAGATTTAATGCACACATATAGGAATACTTGGTAGCTCCATTAAGACGCACAAACGAGCGGAGAATTAGGTCAGCGCGAAGCATATTACATACCCTCATCTTTAAGGTCACAATTTAATGCGTACCAACCTTATACCCATCACACAGTTTGTCATTAATGGGTGAGCCGTTCTAACTATTTTGTGCAAAAAATCAATCAATTAAACGATTTCGATTACTATGCTTAAAAATACATGTTTCACCATTGTTTAGGTCAGTTTATTTTTCTTATAAAAATACCCTTGTTACACATAACAAACAAGCAAGTATTTAAAAATAAACAAATAAACAATGAATGCATAACATAATAAATAAGTCATGCATATCAAATAGCCACATGCAAACCTTTTGATTAAATCCTATTAATAATCAATTCTAGATCTGTCAATATGTATATGTTTAATTAAGACTCTCACCCGTTTTCAGCAATGTACGAAGTGAGCCACATGCATCGATTTATCGATTGCGTGAGTCAAAATCAAACACATACCACATAGCACATAATTGATTAAATTAATAATGATTGAGGTCTTCCCCAATTTTAGATCTATCATAATAATTAGTGTATATCACTTAATCAAGAAAGACATACAATAAAAGCAGATCCATAATAAAACATGCAGATAATTATCATGGATATAAATCACACTTAACAATTAATGCAATTAAACAGAGTTACGCAATACACATAAAATTGCATGCATCCTAGGGTTTCTAATCCAATTAAAACTTAAGTTTACAAAACCCTAATTAGGGCACCAAAAAAAAAAACGCCCCCCTAATAAATTAGGGTTTAGGTTTTGCAAACCCTAGATCTACGCATACAAATAATAACACAATCATATTTATTTTAATCATGTGTTTCAGTAATTAATTACTTGTTATACAAGGCTCGTGATGCCACTGTTGAGTTTATGATACATGAATACAATAAAAACATGTAGACACCACAGAGTACACAATGGAAAACTTAAGATCATAACAAATAAATAATAAACTGAAAGTATGCGTAACGTACCTCTTGTAAATGTCAGATCTCTTGAACAAAACAGAAGAAGTGGTTTAAAGAGTTGTCCCTTACTGTTTTACAACTCAAACCAATTAGGTGTAAGAATAATGTCTTACTACCACAGTTTTGTACACACGAATTAACCAACGAATCAAGCGATTGCTAGATCTAACACAAGTCCTTGTTTTATGAAAAAACAAAACCAAAATACCCCTTGGAGGAGGGTTCGGCCGAACAAGAGTAAGAGAGGAAGAGGGAGAGATCTAGAGTTAATTCAATGCACAAGTAATGAGAAACCCTAAACCTTAGCCTCTGTATATATAGTGCTTACAAATATTTGGGAACAAGTTAGGGTTTGGGCTTGGAGAAGCCCCCCCTATGGCCGGCCATGTGAAGCCCCCAAAGGGATTCCCATATCTTTTCCATTTTAAGATTTTAAGCCCCCCTATAGTGCTTACAGTTAACGGTCGTTAGTTATTTTCCGTTAAATACTTAACGGTCGTTAAATGGACTTTATGTGCAATAATTAATCGTAAACATTAACATTAATTATTTAACTTTAATTTTCATTCTCTAATGTGTGCAATCCCATGGTCACGAGTTCGAATCCGGACATTTACGTATTTGTAAATGTATACATTTCCAACAATAATTAATCGTAATCATTTTACATTAATTATGTTACTTTATTTCTCATTCGTAATGTGTGAAATCTCGTGGTAACAAGTTCGAATCCGGACATAAACGTTTTATAAATATATACATATTCCAACATTTACGAACAAAAAAAGAGAACAAAGGGCACTTTATCTTATTTAACAAAAAAACTCTACAACACATATATCTTGGGCCAATACCTGTGTATGGGTTGGGCTTGAAAACCTAGCATGCACTTGTATATATAAACTTTTGGCAAAACCCTTTAGAACGTACGCACGGTGTTAATCGATTGATAGAGATGGTTGTGTTAGATGTTGTCGAGGAGATGCTTTTACAATTGCCACTGAAAGATATTCTCCGATGCAAAAGCGTTTGTAAGTCATGGTATTCCTTGATATCAAGTCCTTCTTTTGTTAAAACTCATCATAAACTTATGTGCAACAAAGAGGACATTACAAGAAGGATCGCTATGGATGAGAGTAGTATCATATATACAGAGGGGTGGAGTATGGAAGGTTCTTCCAATGGCCTTGTATGCATATATAAAGAAGACTCTAATCGAATTATTGTAACCAATCCTTCGACTGGAGAGTGTAGAGAAATTCAACAGCCACCAAAAATAATTCATAAAGAGAGGCGATGTTTGGGCTTTGGTTATGATTCATCCACAGATGATTACAAAGTTGTTATGGCGATATGCAAAAGTGATATTACACATGTTCATATATTATCTTTGAAATCAAATATTTGGAAATATTTTGGGCAAATCAATTATAGGCTTGGTGGATATAGGAGGTTTGATATTAATGATAGTCCACTAGCCACGCCTGGTATCTTATTCAATGGCGCACTTCACTGGTTTTGGCATCCCCCTAATGATACCTGGGACGAGAAGGTATCACTTATGTCGTTCGATTTAGCTAAAGAGGAATTTAGAGAAATTCCCCAACCTGATAACTCGAGCGGAAACCCAGGTATAACAAAAAAGAAAAAGATAAAAAGATATGTTTGGAATTATCAATACTCACTGGGGATTATCGAAGGCAGTCTATGCATATTTATCCAAACGAGATATGATGTCGATGATTCCTCCGACAGGATTTGGGTTATGCAAAACTGCAATGGCAAACCGTCTTGGGAACTCTTGCCAATCACAAATTATTGTAAGATGAAGGGTCTTGCTATACACTATATGCTTAAGGATACTACTAATGACTACAGGATACCAACTTACTATTGTGATGATGATATAGAGTTTTCTTGGAATGAGAAATATATTGCATCTCCTATCTTTGTGCAAACCCTTGTATCTCCTTATGTTAATAATAATAATAATGGGATACCAAGCCGTACAAAGAATAACAAGAGCAATGTTAGTACTCGGAGACCAAGCCACACAAAGAACAACAAGAGCACCATTAATAATGGTAGACCAAGTCACGCAAATAATAACAAGAGCAGTGTTAAAGCCTGGAGAGTTAAGGTGAGCTCTGCTTATTATGTTCTTGTTTCACCATCTGTCTTTTAATACAATGAATTATACTTGGATTTAAACAGAAATCCAAACATCCATTAAACTAAACAACATACAAACAACCTCTAAATGGAAATTTGGCAGGATACGCCTCATAAGAGCTCCTCTTTCAAATAAAGCCATCATAAGTGCTCTCTTTGAATAACTACGCCACCTTGAAGAGTGTATAGTGTGAAAATTAGGGGTACTTTTGGAACAACAACACGAAAACTTTGTAATTCTTTTTCCCTAGCCGACTTGGGACTTAATTGTCCGTTATTCTACACATTGCACCCAATTTGGAATTCGTTATTTATTTCTTCTTTTATAAAATCCCAAATTTAATTGCAGCAAAAGAGAGAGACCGAGAGGAAGAAGAGAAAGGAGTGGTAACAAACACATACAAGAACGGGTCTAAGGTATAACTTAAGTTTACCTTCAACATATTTTACCCGTTTTAGAATCTTTAATAAGTTCTCCCTGTTTAATCTTTAGAAAACTCTTACGCAGAAAAAAGAGAGATTGTTGAAATCCTTCTGGAAGAAGAAGGAGAGGGTGGAATAAGAATACGTCAAAGAATGAATATTTGAATACGAAGTGTCGTGTTTGATCACTTTGTGATTGCTGTACTTGATAATTTCTTATGGATGATTGTTTTATGTTTTGTGTTTTTTAGACTCTATGTCCAACTCATTTCAAGCTGATATTTTGATCATCTGATGACTAAAGTCCTTGTGTTTCGTTCTTTGTACTTCTAGAAATGTTACGTGTAATGTTAATTTAAGTGGTTTGGACTTGACTAAACTCTAATTATCCTGAAATTGAGTTAGCACATGCATTTTTAAATGATGATGATAATGATA
This sequence comes from Chrysanthemum seticuspe, assembly GCA_019973895.1. Taxonomy (NCBI): domain Eukaryota; kingdom Viridiplantae; phylum Streptophyta; class Magnoliopsida; order Asterales; family Asteraceae; genus Chrysanthemum; species Chrysanthemum seticuspe. The sequence continues at coordinate 2,874,932 of BPTQ01000004.1, forward strand.
TCATGAAAATTTTCTTGAGTTGAATAGTTTACGATGTATTGATCGTTTCACAAAGGTGATTAATGTTAGACGTATATTTGTAGTCTATCGGCTTCGTACTTAGTTAATGGATTTAACCCATAGTATTACTTATTTTTAGAATAATCCTCTTGGGGTTATATATTGTACTTATGATTATTGAATGGAAGACAATCAAAAACCATTCTTGTACAGCCATCACAATCTCTACTGTGTCTAACCCTCTATCAGTTTAATAGGTAAATAACGTGACAAATCGACATTTCCACGTGAGTTCCCATTATGTCTGTCCTCTTTAAGGAGCACGCCTGCAACAACAAACTCAAAACCATTCCAACCCAATATCCAAATACTCCAAAACCATCAAACCATCAAACCAAACACTCACATCTCTTCAGTCATCTTGATCATAATCACCCTCATCATAAAAACTGACTCATTTCAAACTGTGCCACCTTTGTCATGCAAACCCTCCTCATTAACTTTTCCATCATACCCATTTTTCAACTTAACTTTGCCAATATCGAAACGAGCTTTGGACGTGGTTTCGCGCCTTACGTTGGATGAAAAAGTGATGCAGTTGGTGAATGGAGCACCTGGGGTGGAAAGGCTTGGAGTGAGTGAGTATGAGTGGTGGTCTGAGGCTTTGCATGGGGTTTCTAGACATGGCGAAGGTGTTAGGTTTAATGGGACAATAAGGCTAGTACTATGTTTCCTCAAGTTGTCTTGACGGCTGCCAGTTTTGATAAGAGGCTTTGGTATAGGATTGGGCAGGTGATCAAATGTGTTTTTTGTTTTGTTTGAGAATTTGAGTGTTTTGATTGTTATTTAGTGCTTATTTGTGTTTAGGTTACTCGGGGAGTCGGGTCTTTGACTCAGATGTACGTAGCCTAACCGAGGTATCCCTTGACCGTTTTTGACCCTTCCCTGCAACCCTCAAATGTGTAACTAGTGAGATTCAACCCTTGACCTCTTGTGAGGAGGTTGAACACCTTACCTTAGGCCATTTGATGGTGGTTAATTGTGTCAAAATGTTAAATTCGTGAATTTTGTAAAATGTGTTGATTGTTTGTGATTGTGTCTTGGAGGTGATTATAGATTATTGCGCGAGATAATCCGAAAAAAAAAAAAAAAAAAAAAAAAAGAAAGTTTTTTTGTAGCCTAGCGGGTATATGTGAGAAGGTGTGAGATGCTCCTCAATCTGTTTGAAACGCAATCCCAAACATCCCCTAAGATTATGAGAGACTTGTGCATGATATTAGGTTTGTATATTTAGGGGTGTTTAGAATTTTAATTATTTGGTACTTATCGGCGTTAGAACAAGGAATTTCAAATTCCTTATTCGAAACACTTTTGATGACTATTTAATGCTTATCTGTTTTTGCAGCAAGTATCTGGGATTGTGTTCTCAAAACAGATTATGCGTTTGCAAAATTGTGTCAAAAGGCTTGTTGCAAAAATTGTATTTGCATTTTTAAAATGTTTGCCAACCACTGTTTTCTGGTTATATTGCATTTTGCGTAATGATTAGATAATCACCCTTTAAGCAACTTCAAATTGCCTATTCAAAGTTGTTTATGTGCTGTATCAAATAACAATTAACAGATTATATGTGGTATTGAACCATATAAGAATCTGATAACCAGTTTAATTAGCAACCCGGGACACCCCTTATCAAATAAGTACTTGATTAGTTGATTGTAATACGATGTTCTAATATTGATTAGATAAATAGTTCTCAATAGTTTCTTTGTTGTTCTGTTCCTGTATAGAAAATATGTACGCAACATAAGGTTCCGTTTTAATTACATATGTAGGTACTAAAATTAGTACACGTATAAACATTTTAGAAAGTAGGTGGCTATTTTATAGCTAAAACCCTATAAAGTACATCTATATCTATATATCTATTTCTATAATGTATTTTAGGATTTTTAGTTTTAAAAATCTTAAAATTTTTAAGTTTACGCATCTTGCTTTATTTAGAAGTTAAAATTAAACTTCAAAATATAATAATTACACATTACTTAATGCATTATGAATTTAATATATTTATAATTTGAAATCATAACATTTTAAATATGCACATCATACCCTGACATATTAACATCTTCACAATCTCCCACCACAACGCACGACCACAAAAGGTATCATCCATCATCGAAAAATGACCTTCACAAAAAAGAAACAAAAAAATCATCCCTATATATATTACTTGCCCTCACTGCTTTGTTGGGTAGTATACTAGTTTAATAATATATCCATTTGATCACGTATGTTCATTCATTTAGTGTCCTCATAAACACGCGAAAACATATAAATGTCTTAACACACGAACATGAGCAAATAGAACATAACAAGCATGTTTGTAAAGGGTCGCTCTTTTTTACGACAAAAAAAAAAGAAAAAGAAAAAAAAAGGGCACTTTATCTTATTTAACAAAAAAACTCTACTGACACTTATATATCTTGGGCCAATACCTGTGAAAAATTCGAACTAATTAATGTGTATGGGTTGGGCTTGAAGTCTTGAACAACAAGCATGCACATGTATAATATATATACTTATGGCAAAACCTTTTAGAACACGTACGGTGTTAAATCTCATATGCAGAGAAAAGAGAGATTGTTGAAAGTCCTTCTGGAAGAAGATGGGGAGGGTAACAAACACATACGAAAAGGTATTAACTGTGTCGTGTTTGATCACCTTTTATTTTTTATTTTTAGGTAACACTTGATAATTTTTATGGACGATTGTTTTATGTTTTGTGTTTTGTAAACTATCTGTGTCCAACTCACTAGTCATTTCAAACTGATTTGTTGATCATCTGATGACTAAAGTCCTTGTGTTTCGTTCTTTATACTTCTAGAAATTGTAGGTGTAATGTTAATTAAGTTGTTTGGACTTGATTGAACTTTTTGCAATTTTGGAAAGTGCGAGTGAAAGTCTAATAGTCCCTGAGATTGAGTTAGCACATGCGGTTTTAAATGATGATCATGATGATATCATGAAAACTTTCTTGAGTTGCATAGTTTACGATATACATTGATCGTTTCACAAAGGCAATTAAAAACCATTTTTGCATTATAATGTGTGCTTCATTATCAGGAATCTCAAGCCCAAACTCTTCTACAAGAGCCATCACAATCTCTACCGTGTCTAACCCTTATCAGTTTAAAAGTGGACACTTATGTTTAATAACTAAATAACGTGACAAATCAACATAGATCGTAAGTTCAACCCAATCATAAGAAAACGGGTAAGTTTCGGCTTTTCTTTAATAAATGGCTCAACTATGAAAACTTTGAAAGCAGCATAAATCTAAGCTCTTGACTCTTTATCGGAAGTTTTCTACCCAAGACTTGACCACCAAGAATCTCGTATATAGTCCTAAATATATTAAATTGCTACTATTCTATATCTATCTATCAAATATAGACCCACTGTCATGTATAAAATGTTTTGGTACAAAATCCTATATCTATTTGCATGCTCAATCTATTATCAAGAAAATATGAACATTTGGATATATAACGTATCTGTTAGTCAATGCACGATACCAAAGAAACAAATATTTTTGAAAGTTTGTCATATGCCAAATTATATATATATATATAATAAAAGGCAGGAACGATGCATCAGTAAGGGCATCTACATGGCTCAAGTCTTTAAGACTTGAGACATTTAATGCATAATGTATTCAATGACTAATGGTTGGATGAAAGATTGAGCTTTACCAAGTGTTTGAAGAAAAGCTCTTCAAAAAGCTTTTATTGCAATGCAAAAAACCATTTTAAAGACTTTTTAAAATAGTAAAAAGCCTTTCATCACTTTAACCATTGTGGATGCTCTAACAAGTGTAACATTAATTACTATCTATAGCCAATTAACCAAAATAGTCCTTAAGGTTCAAGCGTCTTTGCAACTTAGGTCCCCACCATTAATTACTATCATCCGAACCAAAACCAAACTTCAGATCCTCATCCAAGACAGAACTTGCCAAGATGGCTAAACTTTTCATAAAAACACTCTGGGACCCATTTGACGTACCAAACGGACTCAAAAAATTACGAAACTTGCACCATTGTTCACGAAATATTTTTTCTGATAAAAACAAGTATAAATACACATAACTTTCTTGAAATTTGTGCTTTCTAGGTTGTGCCGGTTTAATCAAGGGAAAAACTCCAAATTTACATCTACAAGAGCAATCCCGCTGCCATTTAACCAAAATAGTCCATAAGGTTTAAGTGTCTTTGCAACCTAGGTCCCCACCATTAATGACTATCTATAGCCATTTAACCAAAATAGTCCCTAAGGTTTAAGTGTCTTTGCAACCTAGGTCCCCACCATTAATTACTATCTATAGCCATTTAACCAAAATAGTCCCTAAGGTTTAAGTGTATTTGCAACCTAAGTCCCCACAAATTAATTAGTATGTATTAGGGGTGAGCAATCCCGACCGACACCCGACTCCCGTCCCGATCCCGACACCAGACTCCCTTCCCGATACCAATCCGATTGTAATCGGGTCGGTAGTCGGTTTGCGTTTTCCTGGTAATCGGGATTCGGGACGGGTCGGGAGTCAGGACGGTCCCGAGAAAACGCAGCCAAAATCAAGATTCGAGACGATTCGGGACCATTATCGGGTCGGGAGTCGGTTTGGGTTTTTCCCCATTGTCGGTATCGGGATTAGTCGGGACGGGTCGGGATTCGTCCCGATGCTCACCCCTGGTATGTATAGTCATTTAACAAAAATAGTTCTTAAGGTTTAATTGTCTTTTCAAGGAACACATTGTATCATTAATTAGTATGTATAGTCATTTAACCAAAATAGTCCCTAAGGTTTATTTGTCTTTGCAACCTAGGTCCCCACAAATTTCTTGCCAGTTCATTTTTTTCAAATTTACATGTGCAAAAGCAATCCCGCCGCAACACGCGAGTTACAACACTCGTATATACTAAAAGGCAGGAATGCTATGTAACATTAATTACTATCTATAGCCATTTAACCTAAACAGTCCCTAAGGTTTAATTGTCTTTGCAATCTAGGTCCTTTAGCATTAATTAGTATGTATAGCCATTTAACAAAAATAGTCCCTAAGATTTAATTGTATTTGCAGCCTAGGTCCTTCGAGGAATAACCACGCAATTGTTCAAACCAAACCAAAGTAAAATTTAAGAAAACATAAACTTGAAACTGTGAATAAAAAAGGTACAAGAAAACAAAACAACATTAATTAGAAAGTATATCCCTGATAGCGAGGACGGTAAGTAATCGAAAGGTTTTTTGAGTTCATATAATATTTGGAAGTGTACGAAGTGCAATAATTCATGAATGGATAAATGCATGCATCTATGAAATTATTCTTATGTTTAATTATTAAATCCTAGTTTTGATTTATAAATGAGATAAGATAAATTTTAAGTATTTCTGAAAGCTAGTGGGAGTATTATGTTAAGGTTTTAAATCTTATATGTTGTATAACATATAGGTAGTAACATTCCTTGTAAGCTAAATGTTAAGTCTTAGGTTGTAATGAAACTTCACTTGTAAGATTTAAGAATTAAAACATACAACCTTGGAATATATGTTTATTATTAATAAACATGTGCAGTAAAATAAATGATTTTAATAAAACATGATATATCATTTGGGAAATGGATAAATATCTTTTGACAAGATAAAACATGAATGAAATCTAAGTTTGACCTGTAGATTCATCATGTACATCATGTTGTGTATTAAAATTGTTGTATCATTCTTGAATAAGAAGTGATTTGACAACATTGATATCTAAATAAAAGTTATTAGACAACTTGTGTAATGAATATTCTAATAGAATTACATCCTCAGCCTGGAATTGCTCCTAGATTCTATGGATTAACAATATGTCAATTGTTGTGCAAATTGTCATCAGCTACAAACTTGAAAGTTTGAAAGATATCAAACATTACACAATAAGTTTTTAAAGTTTACGGAGTTTTAATGAGCATATTGTTGTTTGTATATAATGATGTTGGTTTAATTGAGATGACACTCAATACTAGTCATGGTAGGATTTCATCCTTGTTAATGGCTATGTGAACTAGTTGTGCTACTAAGAGCGCAATTGCATTATACAAAGAATACTTTAAACTTTAAAATGTTTGAAAGTTTAAATTGTCATAAATTGGTGATAGAGGATGTCACACACTTTATGAATTATTATGTGGAATGGTGAATGCACACATACAAGGACTTCACTAATTGAATTATTGAAATAAGTATTTTCAAAATTACGATAGATCAAGTTGGTTGATTTATGCCTTGTCAACAAGTATGATTGTCATTACTTGAGGCATAATTCATCAACTAGAATTTTCATGCATTGATCTATTTAGTATTTGGATAAGGGAGGTTAAACAATTATTATAATAAATCAAATACTTGGTATGTTTGATTATATCATATATTGTATCCTATATTTGCATGTTTAATCCGTGAATAAATTTATTATTCTAAATCGTCCGTTGTCAATTAATGATATGGGAGTATCATTAAATTAAGACAAATCTGAGTGATTTGGTAGAATATACTTAAAAGTATATTGATGAGAAAACATACCAATTTCAGATGATGTTCAATGAATTGAATATAGGACTTATCCCAACTACATGATTTTACTTTATGGATATTGTTATTAAGTAAATCATGAATAGTTATCCTCAGACTTGAGATACCAGATAAGTGTCATCAATGTAGTGCACTTCTGTGGAACAACTTAACGCTATACGTAACTGGTAGTCATAAGGGTTGTTTCTTGAAGTGTTGCAAAGTTCATGGGTTATTCTTGTAGTCAAGATAGAATTTGTTCATTCAAATTTATTTTGGAGTTTAATACTGCTGGGCCTCTCGTAGGGTTGACAAGATGTTTGCATGGCCATGCCCAAGATCTCCCCTGAATATGTTCAGAAGATTTGGTAATCTTGCTCAATCACTAATAACGAGAAACAGAATGGTTGAATAAAGAATGACTTAATTTCATATCTTTATTTAACATGGTATTAGAAACAAAAGGATAATAATAATGAGAAATCATTAAAAGGTTTTCCAGGAGTCTTGCTCGAGTTGTACTATAGGCATCGAAGTGTTGCTAGACGCTAACCGATGTGATCACACCATTAAGATATGTCCAAGTGGGAGCTGTTGGTTTAATGGACAATAAATTAATATATGTGTGTTAGGATCGAACTCGAGACCACGGGATTGCACACTTTACGTATGAGAATTAAAGTTTAATAATTAAATATAAAATGTTATATTTAGTTATTAATTACACAAAACGCATAACAAATGTTAAGTAATTAAATGTAATGGACTAACGGTCGTTAAATTTTAAAGGAAATGACTAAAGATGAAATTAGAAGTCAAGATGGTTCTAGAATTCCCTTGGGGAATGATCCGATCGGTTATGGGCCATGGGTTTCCTAATCCTACCCTAACTTGGACTCTAAGTTTCTACAAATATAAATACAAGGCTAGGGGTTATTGTTTTCTTATCTCTTGTATACAATACTTAAACCCTAAAATCGTTTTCTTGGTTTCTTTTACTCCAACCGATCGGATCCTACACCATAGGGTCGATTACTTTTGTTTTTCATAAACAAATTGTTTTGTGTTATTTAAACTAGCATTTACTTTAATTCGTTAATAGTACGTGTGTACAAGAACGTGGTACAATCACACTATTGGTTGTATCTTGGATTGAATTACAAAACGGTAAGGGGCAATTCTTATAATTCTATAAACCCTAATTAGGGTTCATCTCAATTGCTAGTTTTGTGGAATTGATTCTTGTTCGGCTAGAATAAAAAAGGTATGCATACTATATGTTTTAGTTAATTAATTATTCATTATATGTTCTTTACGCTTCCGCATGTGTACTTGATGTTTATTGTGTTTATCTATGATTAGTCATGTTATATATTTCCAACACATTTGTCATCAGTAAGTGTCAGTTTTATCATTTTCTTTTAATTAATCGTGTATAGCATGATTAAATACATGTGATACATGAGTTTAGTTTGTTGTCATAATCTTTAACAGGATGATGGATGTGAAATTTTAAACCGAGACTCCGTCAAATGGACTGGAATGACTTCCGTATTAAGTGGTTACTCTGATGAGATGAATTTTGTGAATAAAGCTTATTCTGGTGATGGATGTTCTGGTAGTGTCAAGCGTAACGTCATTGATCTTAGCGACTATCATGAACAAGAGACATATGCTAAGCGGGTTGATGAGTGTGTCAATACTCATCATTTTTGTACAAATTAGACTGCAAAAACATCTGAAAACACTCAGAAAGGCATCAAAATGATAAAAATATCACAAATAAGTGTTTTATGTGTTTTAAATGCAAAAATATCAAAATCTGGTGAAAAACGTATCAAATTTGCATAATTGGCAGTTTTAGTCCCCCAAGTTTCAAAAGTTGTCAAAAACAGTCCCTGGTAAAGCAAAATAAAGAAAAATGTTATTCAAGGTCCCTGAAATATTCTAATTTGTCAAAAATGGTCCTTGAATAAATCTTTTGTTAAATGGCAGAATAGGTCCCTGAACTTTTGAAATTGTCAAGTTTGGTCCCTGGAAAATGTGAAAATGTCAAAATTGGTCCTTGTACTATTGGAACTTGGCAAAAGTGATCCTTGTGACAACATTGGAATAATTGCAGAATTAGTCCTTCAAGGTTGGAGAATTACAAAGTTACTCCTTGTATTAAAACTAAAACCCTTGGACCTTTGACCCCTTTGTGTATTGTGACCCCCTGCCAAAACCAATGACCCTTCCTTTTTGAACCACTGGTCAAACACAAGTCAAACTAGCAGTTTAGCCCTTTCCCTCCCTAATGGGTTTCTTCCCCACTTGCCTGCTAGCCCTGCAACCCACTCTCCCATCACCTCAGCTCCCCTTATCTCTTCCACCTCAACCCCCTCATCATCACACCAGTCCACCCCCCCTAGTTGCAGTTATCAGACCCTATAAGTCAAAATCACCTTTTCCCGCCAAAACCATCCAATGGCTAAATTGCACAAAAAGTTATCCAAATGATCTGGAATCAAGTGGGATCCTCTCAGAAACACGTGGCAAGGCTTTTGGAGCTATAAAAAGGAAGAGAGAAGAAGCAAACAGGAGTAGTTAGTTTAATTTTTTACAATGTATGTCGTTTTTCTTATTATCTTGTCTTAAATAGTTTTCATCTGTATTTTCAAGCTTAATTGTATCAAACAAAAGTAGTTAAGTGTGTTCCAACTTATTTCAAGTTTGAATTCAAGTTAATGTTCAATTTCACACTTTATGTCCACTGTTAAGATTTTGATTTTCAAACTCCTTGGTTTAAGCTTTTAATAGCTCAGTTTCAATCTCAAACAAGCTTCTATAAGCTTATCATAGCTTTTTACAAGCTAATATTCAGGTTTCATGCATTTTTGAATATTGGTCAAGGAAAGTCAACATGGGGCAAATCTGAGGAAGGGATGGAATGGGTTGATTCAGACAGGAATGTGGGTTGATTTAGATTCATATGGGTTAAGATTTAGGGTAGTGGTGCTCTGGTTTCACAGGTAGCAAGCCATAGTGGCTTTGGACAAGTTGTAAGTCATTCTCTAGTTTCATGGTTTAATTAGTTTTTGTAGTCACAAGTAGTTAAGTTCTGTTCAAAAAGTAGTATTTAGATTAGTTAAAGTTATTTTGATCATAATTTCATGTTGGATTAATAGTTAGCTCAATTAAATTTGCTTATCAGTAGTAATAAGGGGTGTTTGGTTCATAGCTTAAATTGCCCTTAAGGCTTGTTCAGTGTTTGCTTTTTGTTGGTTCATGTTTATTAGCTCCATATAAACTCATATCAGTCAATTTAATGTACCTGCAACTCTCAAAAGTCAAACATCAAGTAATATCTGTCTCAACTGCTCACTGTTGTGGATTTGGATTTGCTAAACCTTGTTTTGTGTTTAAAAGTGTTAAACATTGCTTGCATTAGGCTCATTACATCATATAACATCAACACCAGTCATAAAATTGGATTCAAAATCCATTTTGGTCAAAGTTCATCAATATTATCAAAAGTCAAAATTGCTAAAATCTGTTTTGGGCTCAACTGCAAGGATTTTTCCTTGACTCATCTTTGAGCCAATATCAGTGAACCTTGGCATTTTAGAAACTTCACCTGGTCTTTTTACTTATAAGCATTTTTGTGGAATTTTGCAATTTTGTTAAAGGTTTCAAATCTGCTTCTCTTTTGGGTGTCAAGTGCCCTGCTCCATGGGTCAGTATGAGTTGAGTGTTTCCTCAGTTTTATGCATGGTTGCACAGGGCTCATAATAGCTATTCATGGTCTGATTTTTGGTTTAGATACTCTCACCCAGGTCTAGATTAAGTTCCAATTTCTGTTTTTCCTTTTTAGCTTATTTTTAGTCTTGTGCACAAGCTCAAACTTGGTACCCTAGAATCTGTTTTAGCTTATCAAGTCAAAAAGCCAAATCTGTTGTAATTGCAAAATAGAGGTTAAGGCCTGTTGTTAATTGTTTCATTTTAGTTATTTTAGTAGTCTAGAACTTGTGTTTCTGTTTGGTGCCTGTTTTAGCTCATTTGGCTTATTAAAGTGCTTATTTATAAGCACTTGCTGCATCAGTTTCAATATCTTGCACATAAGCACTTGTTTTTCCATTTTTCCTAGCTTCCTTATATAATTTTAGAGTTTTCCTGAAGTTTTCAGATTTTTCTAAGTAGATTTGCTATTTTTCTTAATTTAAATTAGTTTTTAAGCATTTTTAAATAGCTTTTAATACAAAAAATTAAGAAAAGATTCAAAAAAATAATTTTTCAATTTTATTAGGTTTAGATAAATATAAAAAGTAAAAAAAGTAATTTTTCAGATTTTTCATAGTTTATTTTGTAATTTTTAGTAATTTAATTAGTTTTTAATAGTTTTTAATTCACAAAAAAATAGAAAAATAATCAGAAAATTACAAAAATAGTTTTGAAAATTCTCTTTTGATATTTTAGACTTTTCCAATTCATAATTTTATTTTTCTAGCTTTATTTCCTATTTTCTTGTATTTTAGGTAATTATTAAATAGCTAAAATTAGTTTTTAATTAATAATAATTAATTTAATAGTTATAAAAATAATTTTCTTTTTCCAAATATTTTATTTTATCATTAGGATTTTAAAAATATCATTTTCATATTTTTAGGGTTAATATTGTGTAAGTTTCACGTTTTTAATTTGTACGTCGCGTAGTTTTTAAATTAAGTTTTATAAAAACATAAAAACAAAAACATCATTTTAAATATAGTGATAGCGTTTATTTAATAGATTTTATCTTTTTAATTTCCTTTAATTTGCATTTAAGCCCCTGTAGTTTATGGGCTTTCTCTTTAGGTATAGATCAATCACTATCCTTTCACGTTCAAATCCTCTCGATCACTTTACGTTTGACTATTCTCGCACAGCTCGTTGGGACTTAACGACCTGGGGAAACACTATACTCTCCTGATCTTCATTGCATTTGTTTCCAGACTGTTTTAAGTTTGTTACAGTTAGCCATTCACAAGTGGTTAACTTGCGTGATAAAACTTGACTGTTTGGGACGAATCAAATTTTGGCGCCGCTGCCGGGGAGCAGTGCTAATAGTCTTACGTTTAGCAGATTAGTGATTTGAATAATCACTCCTTGTTCATACCATCTTTTAAAAAAATCAAAAAAACCCAAAAAGATTTTCATTCTTTGTTTTTACAACATGTTTTTCAAAAACACCAAAAATATTCCTCTTTACCCTCTTACCCTTTTTGATTCTTTATCCCTTTACCCTCTATCCATTTGATTCTAAACTTCTATTCTCATGGAATCTCTCGACTACGACGAATTCTGGGACGAAGCTGAAAAGCTTCAGACTTTATCACAAATGTCTAGAATTCGTGTTGTTCGTGAAGATCCATTAATTCTGCGTAGGGAAATGGAACGAGAAACCGGGGTGACAAAGGACCAGGTACTACCCTCTAATAAAGGAAGTGCTAAATACGTCCAACCTACGGTTATCCAAAGATCTAAACCCTCAATTGCTCCTAAGCCGTCTAGAATTGATTCTAAACTTTCACGGTTTACGGTTAAAAGCAAACATGCAGAATTCAGACCGGTGACCAGCAAGAATGACTTGCCTAATCTTCACGTTTCTCAAGAACCAGAACCGGAGACCATAACGGAAGTGGTGGAAATTGTTAGCTCTCAGAGCACACCACTTGTCCCACCTCCGGATTTTTCAAAATGTTCTTCGAGACTTGATAGTCATTCAGATCACCATGTTGGTTTTGATGATTCTTTGAATAAACAGATTCCTTCTCATAACTCTCAAATAGAATCGTTGATTCCTTGTGTCGGTTGTGGTGAGCCTCTTTATGGTTCACCCTGTCGTTGGTGTACATGTGTACAATGTGGTAATGACATTCGGAACGGGAGTTGTTTGTTTTGTGGTTCGAGGAATTCATTTGATTATGATCCTAATCAGAACTCATTTAACGACCCCTCTAACTTTTCCAATTACCCACCACAGCCCGACTCATCTTTATATAATCAACATAACTGCTGTGAATTTTGTGGAGGTCCTCACCAAGGATTTGAGTGTCAATCCGGAAACATGTTTGTCTACGAACAGTTTTCTGGCAACACTCAGGACTTTGGAAATGACCAAATTCCATATTATTCACATGACCACCCACAACAATCATTTTGTTGTGAGAACTGTGGAGGTCCCCATTTCAGCTCTGATTGTCAAACAGGGAATCCATTTCCTTGTAACAATTACGACTATCCATATCACGACCAGCCTCCACAGTGCCAAATAACTCAAACTCCTCAACAAACCCAACAAGACACTTATCTAGAGCTTCTGGAGTTAGTGAAAAGAGGTGAGGAATTCAATAAAACTGTACTTCATAATATTCCCAGTATTTCTTGTGTATATTGTGGGGGTCCTCATGATGATTATCAATGTCAACCTTCCGGTTTTGACAAATCTCCACTCCCACAATGTCCCGTCATTCCAAATTCACATGAGAAATCCATGGAAGAATTGCTAGCTGAAGATCAGGCTGCTAAAATAAAATCCCAAATTGCCTTTGAGAAATCTGTTAGGGAATCAATTGCAAAAGAAAAAGCAGCCAGATCTAGCTCTCAATTTCGTTTTATTCCTGATGACAGTGATGATGATGATACACTTGATTCATCAAGTTCATCAGATGATATCCCAGCAGTTGAGATTCCATCTCAAACAACTGCTATCACACCCGAAGCTCCCACTCACTCTCTGACTATGGGGGACGAGCATCTTGACACTGTTCCTGAAAAGGAATCGGACGAATTCATAAAGTCTAGTGTTGAGAACCTTGTCCCAATCCCGAGAGAGTCACAGGGAACTTCTGATCATGTGTGTGATTCTATTTCCCCTCTTGAGTGTTCAAAAGATCATTTTGAAACTTTCTCCGATGTTAGCGACGATTGTACTTCTCATGGAAACATCGAGTATGTTAGGCATCACTCCCACAGTCTGATGCTGATCATCATCTTGAGGAGTTCACCAATGAACTCACTCACATCAATCCACTCTTTGATTTCGAAGCCGATCTGGAAGAGACTGAAAGTCTCATTGATAATGATCGTTTACTCACTTCTTATCCCAACAGTCCAATAGAGAATATTAATCACTTTGTTCCTGAAACATTCAAAACAACTCTCACTAATCCTCTATTTGAATTCAACTCTGAATTCACTTTAATTTATGAGAATCCACTCTTTGATACTCAGATTGAGGATAGTGATGAGTCTACAGTGGAACAAGAATCCACATATTTACATCTTGTGAGTGATCTGGAAGAGACTGAAAGAGGACATCACAAGAAGGATCGCTATGAATGAAATATTTGGAAATATTTTGGGCAAATCAATTATAGGCTTGGTGGATATAGGAGGTTTAATATTAATGATAGTCCACTAGCCACGCCTGGTATCTTATTCAATGGCGCACTTCACTGGTTTTGGCATCCCCCAAATGATACCTGGGACGAGAAGGTATCACTTATGTCGTTCGATTTAGCTAAAGAGGAATTTAGAGAAATTCCCCAACCTGATAACTCGAGCGGAAACCCAGGTATAACAAAAAAGAAAAAGATAAAAAGATATGTTTGGAATTATCAATACTCACTGGGGATTATCGAAGGCAGTCTATGCATATTTATCCAAACGAGATATGATGTCGATGATTCCTCCGACAGGATTTGGGTTATGCAAAACTGCAATGGCAAACCGTCTTGGGAACTCTTGCCAATCACAAATTATTGTAAGATGAAGGGTCTTGCTATACACTATATGCTTAAGGATACTACTAATGACTACAGGATACCAACTTACTATTGTGATGATGATATAGAGTTTTCTTGGAATGAGAAATATATTGCATCTCCTATCTTTGTGCAAACCCTTGTATCTCCTTATGTTAATAATAATAATAATGGGATACCAAGCCGTACAAAGAATAACAAGAGCAATGTTAGTACTCGGAGACCAAGCCACACAAAGAACAACAAGAGCACCATTAATAATGGTAGACCAAGTCACGCAAATAATAACAAGAGCAGTGTTAAAGCCTGGAGAGTTAAGGTGAGCTCTGCTTATTATGTTCTTGTTTCACCATCTGTCTTTTAATACAATGAATTATACTTGGATTTAAACAGAAATCCAAACATCCATTAAACTAAACAACATACAAACAACCTCTAAATTGAAATTTGGCAGGATACGCCTCATAAGAGCTCCTCTTTCAAATAAAGCCATCATAAGTGCTCTCTTTGAATAACTACGCCACCTTGAAGAGTGTATAGTGTGAAAATTAGGGGTACTTTTGGAACAACAACACGAAAACTTTGTAATTCTTTTTCCCTAGCCGACTTGGGACTTAATTGTCCGTTATTCTACACATTGCACCCAATTTGGAATTCGTTATTTATTTCTTCTTTTATAAAATCCCAAATTTAATTGCAGCAAAAGAGAGAGACCGAGAGGAAGAAGAGAAAGGAGTGGTAACAAACACATACAAGAACGGGTCTAAGGTATAACTTAAGTTTACCTTCAACATATTTTACCCGTTTTAGAATCTTTAATAAGTTCTCCCTGTTTAATCTTTAGAAAACTCTTACGCAGAAAAAAGAGAGATTGTTGAAATCCTTCTGGAAGAAGAAGGAGAGGGTGGAATAAGAATACGTCAAAGAATGAATATTTGAATACGAAGTGTCGTGTTTGATCACTTTGTGATTGCTGTACTTGATAATTTCTTATGGATGATTGTTTTATGTTTTGTGTTTTTTAGACTCTATGTCCAACTCATTTCAAGCTGATATTTTGATCATCTGATGACTAAAGTCCTTGTGTTTCGTTCTTTATACTTCTAGAAATGTTACGTGTAATGTTAATTTAAGTGGTTTGGACTTGACTAAACTCTAATAATCTCGAAATTGAGTTAGCACATGCAGTTTTAAATGATGATATATGATAATGATATCATGAAAATTTTCTTGAGTTGAATAGTTTACGATATACATTGATCGTTTCACAAAGGTAATTAATGTTAGACGTATATTGTAGTCTATCTGCTTTGTACTTAGTTAATGGGTTTAGCCCATAGTATTACTTATTTTTAGAATAATCCTCTTAATTGGGGTTATATATTGTACTTATGATTATTGAATGGAAGACAATTAAAAACCATTCTTGTACAGCCATCACAATCTCTACTGTGTCTAACCCTCTATCAGTTTAATAGGTAAATAACGTGACAAATCGACATGTCCACATGAGTTCCCATTATGTCTGTCCTCTTAAAGGAGCACGCCAGCAATAACAAACTCAAAAACATTCCAACCCAGTATCCAAACACTCCAAAACCATCAAACCATGAAACCAAACACTCACATCTCTTCGGTCATCATGATCATAATCACCCTCATCATAAAAACTGACTCATTTCAAACTGTGCCACCTTTGTCATGCAAGCCCTCCTCATTAACTTTTCCATCATACCCATTTTGCAACTTAACTTTGCCAATATCGAAACGAGCTTTGGACGTGGTTTCGCGCCTTACGTTGGATGAAAAAGTAATGCAGTTGGTGAATGGAGCACCTGGGGTGGAAAGGCTTGGAGTGAGTGAGTATGAGTGGTGGTCTGAGGCTTTGCATGGGGTTTCTAGACATGGCAAAGGTGTCAGGTTTAATGGGACAATAAGGCTACTACTATGTTTCCTCAAGTTGTCTTGACTTGCCAGTTTTGATAAGAGGCTTTGGTATAGGATTGGGCAGGTGATCAAATGTGTTTTTTGTTTTGTTTGAGAATTTGAGTGTTTTGATTGTTATTTAGTGCTTATTTGTGTTTAGGTTACTCGGGGAGCTAAGGGCAGGTCGGGTCTTTGACTCAGATGTACGTAGCCTAACCGAGGTATCCCTTGACCGTTTTTGACCCTTCCCTGCCATCCTCAAATGTGTAACTAGTGAGGTTCAATCCTTGACCTCTTGTGAGGAGGTCAAACACCTTACCTTAGGCCATTTGATGGTGGTTAATTGTGTCAAAATGTTAAATTTGTGAATTTTGTAAAATGTATTGATTGTGTCTTGGAGGTGATCATAGATTATTGCGCCAAGACAAATAATCAGAAAAAAACGTTTTTTTGTAGCCTAGTGGGTATATGTGAGAAGGTGTGAGATGCTCCTCAATCTGTTTGAAACGCAATCCCAAACATCCCCTAAGATTATGAGAGACTTGTGCATGATATTAGGTTTGTATATTTAGGGGTGTTAGAATTTTAATTATTTGGTACTTATCGGCGTTAGAACAAGGAATTTCAAATTCCTTATTCGAAACACTTTTGATGACTATTTAATGCTTATCTGTTTTTGCAGCAAGTATCTGGGATTGTGTTCTCAAAACAGATTATGCGTTGTCAAAATTGTGTCAAAAGGCTTGTTGCAAAAATTGTATTTGCATTTTTAAAATGTTTGCCAACCACTGTTTTCTGGTTATATTGCATTTTGCGTAATGATTAGATAATCACCCTTTAAGCAACTTCAAATTGCCTATTCAAAGTCGTTTATGTGCTGTATCAAATAACAATTAACAGATTATATGTGGTATTGAACCATATAAGAATCTGATAACCAGTTTAATTAGCAACCCGGGACACCCCTTATCAAATAAGTACTTGATTAGTTGATTGTAATACGATGTTCTAATATTGATTAGATAAATAGTTCTCGATAGTTTCTTTGTTGTTCTGTTCCTGTATAGAAAATATGTACGTAGCATAAGGTTCCGTTTTAATTATATATATAGGTACTAAAACTAGTACACGTACCATATTGAAACATTTTAGATAGTACGTGGCTATTTTATAGCTAAAACCCTATAAAGTATTATATCTATATCTGTGTATCTATTTCTATAATGTATTTTAGGATTTTTAGTTTTAAAAATCTTAAAATTTTTAAGTTTACGCATCTTGCTTTATTTAGAAGTTAAAATTAAACTTCAAAATATAATAATTACACAATACCTAATGTGTTGGAAATATAATGACAAAACAATAGTTAAGTTAGAAGATTAGCGTTATAAATTGTAATTAGAATAGTTTTAGTATGTATTATGTAAATACTGTAAACCCACAGTATTGGGGGTCATAATGGGTATAAACGGTTATTTAGTTTAGATAGGTTACAAAGATTACTTTTAGTGAATCGGTATGCCTCTTCATATAGGCAACGTTTCATCTTGTATATATAGGCATAGAATTATGTAATCAAAGGTAACCCCTTTCAGTTTTTAATATCAGTTTCAATTAAGGGTTCATCCCATCTTCCTTGTTTCCTGTTATTGATTCTTGATTGATTTTACGCATGATGTTGTTTGATAATAATCGATCGTGTGAAAACCATGCAAGACCTGTGAACATTATTATCCAACACCTGTTATATGGGTTTCGAATGAATCTGCTGTTTGGGACAGAAATTATGCGACAGAAAAAACAGAAACAAAGATTGAATAGAATAGATTTTGTATTGATATATATTGGAATGAATTGTTTACAGAGATCTATCCTATTTATATCTAATGAATCGGTGCCAAGAACATGAGGCATACCGGTTCTCTAAAAGTAAACGTTGTAACCTAAACTAAACGTTGTATCCTATCTAAACGGTTTATAACCGTTTCTAATAAACCCAGCCCACTACAATATTTCGGTTTATACCGAAATTCTGCAAATAGAAACACTAAACTACCCTTAACTATATTAGGATTACATATAATAACTTAAACATACTACTAAGTTTCTGATTTTGTCATTTACATCCAACATTCCCCCCTAATGACAAAATCAGATCTTCCTTTATTCTTTCTTTCTTGACGAGACTTCACAGCAATGTAGGTTCATCGTCAGTTTTATAAATGAGATGAGCTTGATCCTTCTTGTCCTTCTTCTTGTCTTTCCATTTCGAGCATTCCTTTGCGAAATGTCCATGCTCACCACACTCATAACACCTGAGCTTGCTTTTTTCTATGCTTCCATGACTAGTCCCTTCTCCATAGCTATATTTGTTTTTGGAAAAGTTTCTTCCATGTCTTCTACTTCTTTGATTATTTGAATTTGCCAATAGATGTTTATTTTGATAATTGTCTTCTGGTTCGTCGTGGCTTTTAAGTCGTTCTTCAAAAGCTGTTATTCTTCCTACGGCTTCTTCAAATTGCATTGTATCAATCTCTTTATATTGTTCGATAGACGCCACGATTGGTAGAAACTTCTTTGGGACTGAATTAAGCAGTTTCCTCACGAGTAATTTATCTTTCAGTGTATCCCCAAGGCTTTTAAATTTAGCTTGTATGCTACTTAACTTCCCTGCAAACTCACTTGCACTTTCATTCGATTTCATCTTTAATGTTTCCAATTCACTTCTTAAAGTCTGCAAACGTGCTTTCTGAACTAAATCAGCTCCAAGATGTTTAACCTTGATTGAGTTCCACACTTCCTTTGCAGTGGTGTATTGTGCAACTTGCATTAACATGTCTTGTGGTAATGTTTGGAATATCATTCCTTTCGCTGTATTTTCTGCTCTCATCTATTGCTGTATCTTGCTTGCCACTAGTTTCTTTCATGCCATCAATCACTTTCCAAAGTCCATATGCCTTTAATATTGTTTCCATCATCAGTGCCCAAGTTGTATAATTTGTATCTGTCAGTTTTGGACATTGAAGTGGAACATTTCCTTCTCGAATTGATGCAGTGCTTGATGCGTTATCATGCTTGTCACCTTCTACCATGCTTGCTTGCTTTTAACAATCAGAATCGAGATGGTTTCTGGTTTTCTTGCTATTTGAACCTAAGAAAAGGCTCGAAACTAGCTATTTGAATCTTAAGGCTCGGAACTTACTATGAACCTAAGGATTCGGTTTATCTTGCTATGAACCACAAAGGGTTCGGTTTGACTTGCTATGAACCACAAATGGCTTGGTTTAACTTGCTATGAAACACAAAGGGTTCGGTTTGACTTGCTATTTTATATTTTTCAGTCTAAAGTGAAAGAAAAATACAAAACTTGCTTTCTTGCTATTTTCAATTAATTTGGGATTTTATTATGGAAATGTATTTTATTTTTCTAATCTAAGGTGAAAAGAAAAAAAGTAAATACTTCAAAATTTTCTTCAAAATCCCAAACTCCCTTTTGATTGACCAGACTCCTTATCCCCTTTTTATTTTTCCTTCTAAAAGCCTAAACCTAATTAGATTGAAAAACAACGAGAAAAAGAAAAAGGACATGAGAATACCAAAACGATCTTTCAATCTCCTTTTTTTGACTTGTGTTCTTGCGGTTGATTGGTACCAGTTATTGTAGCCTTGCCTTCAGATAAAACTGGTCTTCCTGATGTTATTTGATCTTCTGCTGGTGCGTTTCTTCTTTCTGCAATTAAGCAAAACTCCCGATCCCTTCTTTCTTTCTTGCTGCAAATCGATGGCCTACTGTTACTCGTTCTTGCCTGGATGAATTTGCTTTGATGCCACGGTTAATTGGCCTTCGATCACAACTGTTGTATGGGTTTCGAATGAATCTGCTGTTTGGGAGAGAAATTATGCGACAGAAAAAACAGAAACAAAGATTGAATAGAATAGATTTTGTATTGATATATATTGGAATAATTGTTTACAGAGATCTATCCTATTTATATCTAATGAATCGGTGCCAAGAACATGAGGCATACCGGCTCTCTAAAAGTAAATGTTGTAACCTAAACTAAACGTTGTATCCTATCTAAACGGTTTATAACCGTTTCTAATAAACCCAACCCATTACAATATTTCGGTTTATACCGAAATTCTACAAGTAGAAACACTATACTACCCTTAACTATATTAAGATTACATATAATAACTTAAACATACTAAGTTTCTGGTTTTGTCATTTACATCCAACATAATGCATTGACGTAGATGTTAATAGCTACCTTTATGAATTTAATATATTTATAATTTGAAATCATAACTTTTAAATATGCACATCATACCCTGACATATTAACATCTTCACAATCTCCCACCACAACCCACGACCACAAAAGGTATCATCCATCATCGAAAAATGACCTTCACAAAAAAGAAACAAAAAAATCATCCCTATATATATTACTTGCCCTCGCTGCTTTGTTGGGTAGTATACTAGTTTAATAATATATCCATTCGATCACGTATGTTCATTCATTTAGTGTCCTCATAAACACGCGAAAACATATAAATGTCTTAACACACGAACATGAGCACATAGAACATAACAAGCATGTTTGTAAAGGGTCGCTCTTTTTTACGACAAAAAAAAAAAGAAAAAAAAGAAAAAAAAAAGGGCACTTTATCTTATTTAACAAAAAAACTCTACGACACTTATATATCTTGGGCCAATGCCTGTGAAAAATTCGAACTAATTAATGTGTATGGGTTGGGCTTGAAGTCTTGAACAACAAGCATGCACATGTATAATATATATACTTATGGCAAAACCTTTTAGAACACGTACGGTGTTAAATCGATTGATAGAGATGGTTGTGTTAGATGTTGTTGAGGTCATACTGTCAAGATTGCTTGTAAAGGATCTTCTCCGATGCAAAAGGGTTTGTAAGTCATGGTATTCTTTGATATCAAGTCCTTCTTTTGTTAAAACTCATCTTAACTTTATGTGTAACATTGATACAAGAAGGATCGCTATGAGTCCATATTTGGATATCTACCACATGTTGAGTATGGAAGGTTCATCCAATGGCCTTGTATGCATAAATAGAAGATACGCAAATAAAATTATTGTAACCAATCCTTTGACTGGAGACTTTAAAGAACTTGCACAGCCACCAGACTTTCCTGGACGATATGTCGTCCCGTATTGGGAATGTATGGGCTTTGGTTATGATTCATCCACAGATGATTACAAAGTTATTATGGCTATCTCATCCCAAGGTAGTGATAGGGCACTTGTTCATTTATTATCTTTGAAATCAAATATTTGGAAACTATTGGGACATGTCAATTATTGGTCCAGTCCAGCCACGCCTGGTATCTTATTCAATGGGGCACTTCACTGGTTTTGGTTTGATGCTAATTATACCAGAGACGACAAGGTATTGCTTGTGTCTTTCGATTTAGCTAAAGAGGAATTTAGAGAAATTCCCCAACCTGATGACACGAGATATGATTGGAATTATGAGTACTCACTGGGGATTATTGAAGGCAGCCTATGCATATTTATCAAAAAGAGAAATCATGTCAATAATCCCCCCTGCAGGATTTGGGTTATGAAAAACTACAATGTCAAACCGTCTTGGGAGCTGTTGCCAATCACAAATTATCGTGAGATGAAGCATCATGTTGTACACTATATGCTTAATGATACTAATGAGTATAGGATACCAACTTACTTTTGTGATGATAATATACATAGGTCTACGAGGGAGGAACATATTTCGTCTCCTATCTTTGTGCAAACCCTTGTATCCCCGTATATGTTAAGGACTTAAAGGTGAGCTCTCATTATTATGTTCTTGTTTCACCATCCGTCTTAATGATTTATACCTGTTTTATATCGGTATAAATTGTTTTATTAATGACTCATGGAAGCGGATTGTAATTTGTAAAGTGGTTTCTTGTTATTTTAAGAAATTCAAACAGGACATGCCTCATAAGAGCTCCTCTCAGAAATAACCACGCCTTCATAAGTGGACTCTTTGTGTAACTACG
This sequence comes from Chrysanthemum seticuspe, assembly GCA_019973895.1. Lineage (NCBI taxonomy): Eukaryota > Viridiplantae > Streptophyta > Magnoliopsida > Asterales > Asteraceae > Chrysanthemum > Chrysanthemum seticuspe. Next base: position 2,897,299 of record BPTQ01000004.1, read on the forward strand.
CAGTAAAGGGAAAAAATTAGGGGTATTTTCGGAACATGCGTTGCAATTTTAAAAAGGGAGCTTGGTTATTAAAAAAAAAAGTGCACTTATGAAGTCTCTTTCGGTGTTAGTTAGTTAGCTTCTTATCATTTTATTATATATGCTTCGCCAAGGTTGTCTAACAAGAGCGACAACTGCTTATGAGGAGGCAATTATTAGGAATTATTTTTTTTTTCCAAACACTAGGAATAAGTCTCTCGATTCTAGTATTACAGGTCAATCCTATTCCACTAGTACCAATAAGAAGAAAAGGAGAAGAAGCACTACACCAGGGAATCAACAACACAAAAACTTTGTTAAAAATGTCATTACAAGAAATGTGTTGTTATTCTACACATTATACCCAATTTGGAATTCGTTATTTATTTCTTCTTTTATAAAATCCCGATTCAATTGTAGGAAAAGAGAGACCGAGAAGAAGACAGAGAGGAGTGGTTACAAACACATACAAGAACGGATCTAAGGTGTAACTTAAGTTTATCTTCAACATATTTTACCCGTCTTAGAATCTTTAATAAGTTCGCCATGTTTAATTTTGGAAATCTCATATGCAGAGAAAAGAGAGATTGTTGAAAGTCCTTCTGGAAGAAGATGGGGAGGGTAACAAACACATACGAAAAGGTATTAACTGTGTCGTGTTTGATCACTTTTTATTTTTTATTTTTAGGTAACACTTGATAATTTTTATGGACGATTATTTTATGTTTTGTGTTTTGTAAACTATCTGTGTCCAACTCACTAGTCATTTCAAACTGATTTGTTGATCATCTGATGACTAAAGTCCTTGTGTTTCGTTCTTTATACTTCTAGAAATTGTAGGTGTAATGTTAGTTAAGTTTTTTGGACTTGATTGAACTTTTTGCAATTTTGGAAAGTGCGAGTGAAAGTCTAATAGTCCCTGAGATTGAGTTAGCAGCGCACATGCGGTTTTAAATGATGATCATGATGATATCATGAAAACTTTCTTGAGTTGAATAGTTTACGATATACATTGATCGTTTCACAAAGGCAATTAAAAACCATTTTTGCATTATAATGTGTGCTTCATTATCAGGAATCTCAAGCCCAAACTCTTCTACAAGAGCCATCACAATCTCTACCGTGTCTAACCCTTATCAGTTTAGAAGTGGACACTTATGTTTAATAACTAAATAACATGACAAATCAACATAGATCGTAAGTTCAACCCAATCATAAGAAAACGGGTAAATTTGGGCTTTTCTCTAATAAATGGCTCAACTATGAAAACTTTGAAAGCAGCATAAATCTAAGCTCTTGACTCTTTATCGGAAGTTTTCTACCCAAGACTTGACCACCAAGAATCTCGTATATAGTCCTAAATAAATTAAATTGCTACTATTCTATATCTATCTATCAAATATTGACCCACTGTCATGTATAAAATGTTTTGGTGCAAAATCCTATATCTATTTTTATTAATGTATTATAGAAGTAGTTAGTAGTTCAATGAAACTAACCTACTGCAAAACCAATTGTGATAAGTCCAAATACCCTTGCTTCTTAAAACTAAAAGCATGACTAAACGTCATCTATTCGGTATAACATAAAGACATCTCAATGCATTCTGTAATTATATTCGAGAGCCTGGTTTTACTGGATTTGTGATAAATGGGACATGAACAATAACCCATATACGGGAACTTTTTCATTCCCTTCATCATAGCTTAAATGTAAATCTTAAGTTTGTAAAACAGAGTTAAGCATTTTACCATCCATCGTACGAAAGTTTTCTATGGCCATCCTTAAACTCTGTTTTGTGACTGGATCTGCATGAAACATAGTTATGGTTACTAGTTAAATTAAAAAAAACAGAAAATAATGGATTTAAGATTATATTGTGACAGAAACTTACCACTGCTTGGGTTTTAGCTCACTGGAACACTTAAATGCAGAAACAAAAGCTGTGTGTTTAGAAACAGGGGCGGAGCCAGAAAAAAACTCGAGGGGAGGCAAATTTTTTTTTTACGTCAATACGAAAATAGGGGGGAAAAAAACAATGTCGTCGTCGGCGAACTTTAAGGGTACTAAAGCAATGGTCGGGCACTTGGGTACTAATTATATTTGATGAACCTTAATACAAAAAAAGAAACAGAGAAAACAATTTGCAAAAAAAATATATATAATATAATAAAAGAAATGACTTAGAAAAAGACACCCACCACACATGCTTGCACAATTTCACTACCAAATACAAGTACCAAACAAAACAAAACTACCTTTTCCTCTTTCTTCTTCATTACTATCTCTGTACTATTTTCTTCTTCAATGGTGTCTCATCTTTCATCATTCTAACAAATAAAACTGCATTGCAAAATCTGTTTTGGCTTTCAATTTAGACAAGGCAACACCTTTTTAAGGGGGGCAAATTACAAAAATATCTCAAATATTCAAAAAATTTACACTATAATTTTTTTGGGTGAGGGGGCACATGCCCACCGTGACCCCCCTGTAGCTCCGCCCCTGTTTAGAAAGTGGAAAGTGTGTGTTTTTGAAAGTGGTCATATGCAAAACCAAACACCCTCCTTCTATATATAAGACTCCACTTTATGTACGGTTCACATGTAGTAAACCACAAAGTCATGTAGTAAACCACAAAGTCAGTCAAACAAGTTGTTTTTTCGAACGAAAACAAGTTGTTACTGTAAAAATGGTAAAGAACACATAACAACTTGCAATTCCACCCAGCCAACCACCTTTGGTGTATTTTATTAATCAACAGCTATACTAGATAAAAGTGATGGGGGTGGTTGCCAATTTTTTTTGGCATATAATTAGGCCAATCATAAAGTTACATGTCACTTGCCAAATTATGTATATATATATATATATATATATAGTGTATCTTTATTTTGAGAACCCTATTAAGTGCGAGAACTGCGAGAACTCTTTATGAACCGTTAGATGAGTTGATCAATGGATGAAAAGCTTCATGGCAAATCTGTAAATAAAGAAAAATTCAATATTACTTAATATGGGTTGGAGGGGCAATATAGGAATTTCATGACAACCATTCCTAAAAACCGTCCCACTAATTAAAATTATAATTGATTGGTGATTAGGTTAAACAAATCAATACCTGCCGTCTAAAAAAATAACCACTCCTCCAAAAATATGCGCCTCTTTTTTCTCTATTACTCTAGTTGGTTTATTAATTTTTTTTTGCAATGATTCATGCATCTTGTTTGATGGTAGTGTAAAATGCATCAATCACCATCCTAATCAATGACTACAACAGCCATCTCCTTCATCCATCGTCATCATCATTCACCCCGAACCATCGTTTTTTTTTCAGTGGTGGCGGTTGCAGTTTTTGTGTATATAGGTTTGCGTACAGGTTTGTTTCGATATATGTGTTTTTGTAGTTCGGTATGTGCGTTTGATGTACGCGTTTCGTTTCTATGAGTTTACGGGTTTTTTTGCGGGTTTGATTCTATCTTTATTCGTACTCACGGGCTGATGTAGTTCGGTAGTTCGGTATGTGCTCCTGTAAACCACGATGTCCTCACTGTCGTAGCATCTTCGAACATTCCTCGGAACCATCATCCGCTGATGTCGACCTTTGAAAAGCAACTGGTTTTCGGCTAAGGCTTTTAAAACATCGAAGGTAGGTGGTTTTCTTAGGTTTTGTTTATGGTTTGTTGGTCACTGATGGTAATCAAAGATCTTTAAAGATCTTTAAAAAAAAAAAAAAATGTTTATCTTTGAAGGATTGAAAGTTCAGATCGCTTTTAAAACTGGTCTTGTTTTGATTTTTTGACGAACTTTTCAGGTCTTCCGTTGCTACCTCGCCGGAATCCTCCGATGCGTTTGAATATGTATTCTTTATTTTTATTGTTGTTAATAATTGTTATAAAATTAAACATGTAAATATATATTGTTATAAAGTTTTTAGTATTTGTAAGATTTGTATTTTTTTCAAGTTTTCATTTTTTATCAATATTTTTTTTTCAGATCTGTGTTTATTTAATTTTTTTAGATTTTAAATATTGTTAATAGTTTATTTTCAGGTCTGCTTGCGTTGCTGGAAAATCTGCCGCCGGTATCCACCATGGATGGAATATGTTCCGTCGCCGGCACCGCTACTGAAGTTGCTTTTGTTGCCGGTAGATATGTTGTTTCTTTTCAAAGTTTTTAGAGGCAAGTTTTGTTATAAAATTGATACCACAGGTTTGACAAGAAAACACTAACCTGGTTAAAATTCTTTTTTGTTATAAAGTTCCTACATTTTCTGCTTTAGCCAGTAATACATGTCGAAACTTAATAATCAATCTATAGTTCAATACACCACTAATAGAGAAAGATTGAACATATGTAGTTTTAAGGTTTGTACTGGTTAGTTAACTATATGTATTGGTCAGTAATAACATGTAACGCAGTCGAAACATATATGTACTCATGAACATGTATGTTTACTTAGTATACAACATATATGTTTTGTGTTTCGATTATAAAACATGTATGTTTTGTATCGATATCGGCTACACTTAAAACATGTATGTTTTGTGTCGATATCGGCTACACTTAATTCTAGATCTATTTTTATTTTAAAGGAAAAAGAGTGTTATAGTTTATTTTTTTGTGCTTAGACATGGTTAATTGGAACATGTACGTTCAAAACATGTATGTTTTAAAACTTGAATGCTTCTAAACATGTATGCTAAAAACATGTATGTTTTAAAAACATGTATGTTCTAATTGTTTTTGTTCATGCTTGTTTCAGATTGATGAAAATAACGATATCATTGAAGACCGAGAAGTGGATGAATACAAATATACATGAAGATTTGAAGATATACGATTATTGCATATGTGTTTTTTGTACTTGTAATTAAATGAAATGTAACATTTAAGTATATGAATCTTGTTTTTTCTTTTATAATGGTTTATGTTTTTTAATTTATGCTTCAAACTTCAAAAAAAAAAAAAAATAATAATGCTAGCAAAAAAACATACATGTACTTCACTAAAAAAAAAATCATGCTTAAAAAAAAATATACATGTACTTCACTGAAAAAAAAACATGCTTAAAAAACATGCAAAAAAACATACATGTACTTCACTAAAAAAAAATCATGCAAAAAAACACACATATACTTCACTAAAAAAAATTGCATGCACCTGTAAGATTATGAAACCATGCTTAAAAAAAAAAAAAAAAATCCGAAAATTTAGGAATGCCTAAAATCAGGATTTAATAAAAAAAATAAAAAATATATAAAAAATTGTATTTTACTATAATACCCTTTTGGATTAATAATAATTTTTAATATTTAAAAAAATCTCATTGGTTTAGAAGGGTTCTCAAAGTTCTCGCACTTAACAGGGTTCTCAAAATAAATGTCCCCTATATATATATATATATATATATATATATATATATATATATATATATATATATATATATATATATATATATATATATATATATATATATATATATATAATAAAAGGCAGGAACGATGCTACAGTAACAAGTCTAACATTAATTACTATCTATAGCCAATTAACCAAAATAGTCCCTAAGGTTCAAGCGTCTTTGCAACTTAGGTCCCCACCATTAATTACTATCATCCGAACCAAAACCAAACTTCAGATCCTCATCCAAGACCAAATCAAACACAAAATCAATCCCAAATCCTTATCCGAAATCCAAATCGGACCAAAACAAATCCAACCACAACATAGGCTAAATCCCACGCACTATAATCCTAACCCTAAACCCTTGCCTCGCCGTGAAAGGTTTTACCAAAGAGAAAAAGCGAAGGGGAGGGGCTGTGGTGGCGACGGTTGTGAGGCAGTGGCGGTGGTGGCCCGTGGGGGTGTTTGTTGGTGACTCACGAGCCTAGAAGCTCCAGAAATGAAGATGGCGAGCCGATCTATTGATTCGGCAAATAAAAAGTATTGCCGGAAGTGGCGGTGGTTGGCCGGAGGTGGGAGTGGCCGGCGGTGAGGGGTGAGAGAGGAGAGAAAGAGTGTGTTATATGTGTGTGTTTAAGAGAGAGAGTGAGAAAGAAATAAATGAAATAAAAACATTGTTTTATAAAAGTTTAAGGTACCAAATATGTGCAAATAAAACTCAAAGGTTAGTAGTGAAAATAGGGGCGGAGGGACCAAACTTGCCAAGATGGCTAAACTTTTCATGAAAACACTTTGGGACCCATTTGACGTACCAAACGGACTCGAAAAATTACGAAACTTGCACCATTGTTCACGAAATAATTTTTCTGATAAAAACAAGTATGACTACACATAACTTTCTTGAAATCAATTTTCTTGGCAATTACGGTTCGTTTTGTGCTTTCTAGGTTGTGCCGGTTTAATCAAGGGAAAAACTCCAAATTTACATCTACAAAAGCAATCCCGCTGCCATTTAACCAAAATAGTCCCTAAGGTTTAAGTGTCTTTGCAACCTAGGTCCCCACCATTAATTACTATCTATAGCCATTTAACCAAAATAGTCCCTAAGGTTTAAGTGTCTTTGCAACCTAGCTAGGTCCCCACCATTAATTACTATCTATAGCCATTTAACCAAAATAGTCCCTAAGATTTAAGTGTATTTGCAACCTAAGTCCCCACAAATTAATTAGTATGCATAGTCATTTAACAAAAATAGTTCTTAAGGTTTAATTGTCTTTTCAAGGAACACATTGTATCATTAATTAATATGTATAGTCATTTAACCAAAATAGTCCCTAAGGTTTAATTGTCTTTGCAACCTAGGTCCCCACAAATTTCTTGCCAATTCATTTGTTTCAAATTTACATGTGCAAAAGCAATCCCGCCGCAACACGCGAGTTACAACACTCGTATTTACTAAAAGGCAGGAATGCTATGTAGCATTAATTACTATCTATAGCCATTTAACCTAAACAGTCCCTAAGGTTTAATTGTCTTTGCAATCTAGGTCCTTTAGCATTAATTAGTATGTATAGCCATTTAACAAAAATAGTCCCTAAGATTTAATTGTATTTGCAGCCTTGGTCCTTCGAGGAATAACCACGCAATTGTTCAAACCAAACCAAAGTAAAATTTAAGAAAACATAAACTTGAAACTGTGAATAAAAAAGGTACAAAAAAACAAAATAACAGTAATTAGAAAGTATATCCTTGATAGCAAGTTTGAAGGAGGAAAAAAAAAAAAAAAAACTAATTAATTTAAGCAACAACAAAAAGATTCCGGCGACCACATTTTTTTCGGCAACAGTGGTAACTTTTTCCGGACGGAGAGTGACGTCTACAGCAGCGGCAAGCGGCGGTACTTAAAAAAAAACACATTAGATCTAAAAAAATGTATGGATCTACAAAAAAGCATGTAGATATACAAAAAAAATATATGGATCTATAAAAAAAAACTAAAGATCTATGAAAACATTTATAGATCAACAAAAATACAATAGATCTACAAAAAAAAAACTGTAGATCTATCAAAAAACAAATAGATTTATAATAAAATCAATAGATCTAGAAAAAAAATGTATGCATTTATGAAACAAAGTATAGATATACGGAAAAAAATTATACATCAAGAAAAAAACAATAGATCTACAAAAAAAAAAAAAAAAAACAACTATAGATCTAAAAAAGACCTCAAAATTGATGAAGGAAGGTTTCGGTGGCCATCGGCCGGTCGGGTGGCGGCGGCGTCGGTTGGTACTGCCGTAGGTTGGTGGTGGCGTGAGTGGTGTTTGTGGAGATTTTTTTTTTTTTTTTTTTTTTTTTTTTTTTTTTTTTTTTTTAAGATGAGAGTGTTTGTGACTTTTGTGTGTATACTTTTTAGAGTGAATGAGTGAATGGTGTTTGTGAATTATTTCATTTTATGACTTTTTTTTTAGAGTGAGATGTGTGGTTTTTTAGTTAGGAGATTATGTGTGTGTGTGTGTGTGTTTTTATTAAAGAAATATAAAAGGGAAGTAAATGGTATTGGGGGATGTGTATTTGTTGGGTATTGGTTTGTATGAAAAGTTTATACAATATTTTTTATGGTTGTATGTTGGTTTTGTGTGTGTAAATTTAGGAAATACTTTACCAAAATAGTACTTAGTTTAATTGTCTTTCAAGGAATACATTGTATCATTAATTAGTATGTATAGTAATTTAACCAAAATAGTCCCTAAGGTTTAATTGTCTTTGCAACCTAGGTCCCCACAAATTTCTTGCCAATTCATTTGTTTCAAATTTACATGTGCAAAAACAACCCCGCCGCAACACGCGGGTTACAACACTCGTTCTATACTAAAAGGAGTAAGTTTGAAGGGGGTGTTGCCAAATTTTGGCATTCGTAATACACTTCCAAAATTCTAAAATTCCATGCCAAAACTGCATTAATATGAACTAGAAATTCCATGCCAACGTCGGCATATACTTGCCAAAATTCCATGCCAAAACCGCATGCCGATGTCGATTTTTTATGGGGGGTGGTGTTTTGCCGATGCCGATTTCGGTACCATGGCTCCATGCCTATCACCCCCATCACTCTAAGTCCCTAAACGGATGCTTACCAAACAGATACAAAGACAAGAGTGATCTCCTGTAGAAGGACACCACAAGAATCACACTACAAATACACTCAAACTCACAAACTATCAAGATCAAAGATGTTTGATCTTGTAACAATAACCAGAACACAAAAGTATGTGAAAGAAACTAGAGAGAATATTGCCAGAGATACAAAACAGAATGAAAGAGTAAAAACCCTAGATCCGGATAGGATAATATATACTCTCAACATTTACACTTAAGCCCTTCAGAATATGCCATCTTGACTTATCAGCACAACTCTTGATATAAGCTTAAACTCAAGAATAAGAAAAGCCACAACTAGCCCCTCAACTTTATAACATGAAGCTTGAACCATTGTCTTCAACACGCCTCCACAAGCTGATTACCAGAACCATCTTCAACTTCTTTATCATCCAAACCAAAATTATTCACACCTGCAAACATGTCAAACAAACCAAGATTCTTGCAAAGAATCTTATGTTGAGACTGACCAAGACATTTTGTAAAAATGTCTGCAGTCTGCTCATCAGTATGGACCTTCTTAGTCACAATAACACCAGCAGACACTTTATCCCTAACAAAGTGCACATCAATTTCAAAATGCTTTGTTTTCTCATCAAAAATAGGGTTAGCAGCAATTTGAATGGCTACATTGCTATCACAATACACATTCACAGGAAACAACTCATTTAGACCCAAACTATGCAATAGATTACCCAACCATTTAACCTCACAAGCCACAGAAGCAAGGCTTCTATATTCAGCTTTTGCTGAACTTTTAGACAATGTAGCTTGCTTTTTACTTCTCCATGAAATCAATGAATCACCCAGAAAAACACAAAAACGGTAACAAATTTCCTAGTTTTAGGACATTTAGCCCAGTCTGCACCAGAGTATGCACTCAACTTAAGACTGGACTCTTTATTTAATTGCAAACCAGACCCAGGTGATCCTTTTAAGTATTTCAACACTCTTAAAGTAGCCTTAAGATGAGACTGTAAAGGATAATGCATGTGTTGACTTAAACAATGAACAACATAGCTTATATCAGGTATAGTGTTAGTAAGATATATCAGTTTTCCAACCAATTTCTGATAAGCAGTCATATTATTTAGACCCTTGTCTTTACTAGACTCAATGTGATTCAAAACAATATTCTCAGGAAGAGGTGTGTCTACTGGCTTAGCAGCCAACAGACCATACTCATACAACAACTCTAAACAATACTTCCTTTGAGACATACAAACACCTTTTTCATTTCTTAACACTTCAATACCAAGAAAATATTTGAGCTCACCAAGGTCTTAAATTAAAAACTTTGAGTTTAAAAACCTTTTAAAGCTACTAATCTAAGCCTCATTATTGCCAGTGATCACAATATCATCCACATAAACAAGAAGATCAACAAAAATAGATCCCTTTTGTTTATTGTATAAAGAATAGTCAAATTTGCTTTGAACAGACCCATGTTCAACCAAGGAAGCAATAAGTTTAGCATTCCACTGCCTTGGTGCGTGTTTAAGACCATACAAAGACTTATTAAATTTGCACACATTTGTTTTATCATTACTATTATACCCTTCAGGCAATGTCATATAAACATCTTCATTCAAATCACCATACAAGAAGGCATTATTAACATATAACTGATATAAAGGCCAAGACATTTTAACAGCAATACTAATCAAACTCCTCACAGTAACCATTTTGACAACAAGACTAAATGTTTCATCATAATCAAAACCCTCTCTTTGATTAAAACCCTTAGCAACAAGCCTAGCTTTATACCTTTCCACTTCCCTATAAATAAGAATCTATAACTTAAACCAAAAACACCTTTCTTCCGTATAACGTTGGCTGTTAAGTTTGGCATGAGAACGGATAACTTGCGGCGGGGTGTGGGGCTTGTGTTATAGGGCTGAGTTAAAGGCCACCAGCCAACATAACTCACCCACACCGTGTGCTTTTAGAGCACTCGGTACCCTAAGCAATATGGCGTGTTATAGCCATATGACACCAGGCCATACCTCCCCTTGCGTTATAAGGCTCCTCGCCAAAATCACCCACCAAATCATAGGGTCTCTCTCTCTCTCTCTCTCTCTCTCTCTCTCTCTCTCTCTCTCTCTCTTTGTGTGTGTGTGTGTGGTTTGTGATGATGTGGCGGGTTCACAATGGGACGGTCATCCCATCCCCAAAACCAACTACAAAAGTCATGCCCAAATCCCAGTTGGGGATCTTATCACGCCCCCCTCCCCCAATCAGGCAAGATGCTCCTCCAAACCTGCCCCATTCCTCATTGGGGATTTTTATTGGGTTTTCTTCTTTAGGCGAGATGCTCCGCCAAACTTGTGTAGTCCCCTACTTATTATTATTTTTACACTATTAACAATATAATTTTATACAATAACTTGAGCAATCGAGAACTCATTAATAATAAATTAAGCATTTAACTTATCAAGTCTTCAACAATAATACTAGCATAAATAACGCTAAGCTACTCGCGTCACAAATCGAAACTTCTTTATAATATTATGACATAAACAAAGCTTCTATAATCATAATTTGCAACCTTACAAAGATAAAAACAAGTTACGAAATTATATTTTTATTAAGTAAATACTAATAATATATGTATATAGATATGTTTATAACATGTAATCGATCATAAACATGTTCATATTAGGAGAAATGGATCATGTATGTGTATGATATGATACTTAAGAATTTAGTGTAACTTTATGCCAAAGTTGAAGGTACATTATATATATGGCCTTATAGCTATGAAAGTACCTTAAATTCATATCAAGTTATGTTCCTTCTTTCCTTAAAAAATTTATGTACTCTTTTTTAATTAAAATATCTACAAAAAAGGGAAGATTGTTAATACAAATAATGTCTAAAAACGTTATTTGTATTTTTCCTTAAAAAATGTAAAAACACTTTACTTCGAAATTAACGTAAACAAGTTTTTAATTGAAATATCCTGTTTCTACGCAAATCACTCTAGGTAAGAATAAACAAATTTACAACTTGACAAAATCATCAAATGATAAATTTGTGCTCTAAATTTCACATTTTTAATGTGACAAAAACATTTTTCAAAAGTACATTTGACAAATTATTTTTCAATTATAAAGAAATGTTTTAATTGAAAAAATAAGTTTGAATTGTCCACCAACTATTTTCCCTCCAAAACAGCTCCAAACTCTTCACTACTAAAAACAAAATGTGAAGTGTTTTTGTCTGGCACGGTACCATTAAATACCACAGTACCATTAAATTTAATGGTACCATGCAAACTTTAGTGGTGCCGTCCCTCTGTAACGTTAAAGTTTCTTTTTTCATACAAACATAAAACTACATAGAATGATCCTTTGGATCTGTGGTTAGTGATGTTAGAATACTGGGAGAAAGTATATCTGAGAGTGGTAGTGAGCAAGAGAGAAATGGCTCACTATTTATAGACAAAACATGTCTACTGTCCCATGGTTCCCGCGGATCCCTCACCAGAGGGATCCTGCTAGTGCAAATCCTGGGATCCGGCTACTGGGTCAGTTTAGTCTGGATTTCGGGTTGCAAATCGGGTTATGGGTTATGGGTATTGGATTATGAATACCCAACAAGATGCAATGTACCTAGTAATTAGGTTATGGATCTTGGGTCATGGGTCATGGATAATATCCAACATGACTTCATGCATGATGTCATGCAATAGGTCAAGGGTTATGGATCATGCTCCATGGGTATGGGTTATGGACTTTGGTTTTTACCCAACAACATTCTTTGTATCTAGTTAATGGATCATGGGTCATGGGTTATGAATTTTGATTTTTACCCATTACTTACCCATTACAACATATACAAAGTACATATACATCTCTATAAAATGTAAACACTAATTGCTTGTTACCCATATATATGTCTATAAGATGTAAACAATATTCCTTGTTAGTGTTTATATAAAAATGTCTTTAGTTATACATAACTTATTTACTAAACGTTTTTTGATGGTTTTAATATGTTTAGTAAAAGTTTGTTAGTAAACTATTGGCTCAAACCTTTTACGTATTTTATTTATTTTGTTAAAATGATTTTACGTTTCTTATCGATAAAATATTAGAAGATCGTAAAATATAAATAAACGTTTTTATGGTTTATTTGTATTAACAAGTACAATTTGAAAACGTCTAAGTATATACTTTCTAAAGTCTTTTATAAACTTCCGACGATCTCAACTTAAAAAGGTTCAAAAACAAGTTCGCAAATAAATTCAGCATCTAATATTTTTAATAGTGCAGTTTTTCAGAAAAATAATATAGTTTTCATTAAAACATCGAATCGTCGTAACGTCTTCGTCATAAGTCCGTTTTTAACAAATAATACGTTCACGGTAAGGTATTTTAGTGTACTTTCAAGTTATTGAGACCTCGGTCTCTCAAACCGAGTTTAAGTGTCCATTTTATAACAAAAACATTTTCTAACAACAACTAGTCTTTACAAAAATAACCCTTTTAAGCCAACAATAAACTCAATCAACACCATACTAGCCTAATCCCTTGCACCGATATTCCAATAAACACAACACAATCAATTCCATACTATTCCTAATCCCTTCCACCAATATGTAACCATAACATCACAATGTCAAGAACATAAGTATGATAAACCACAAATAAGCCGTAAACTATCCACAAGTAACCTTTTTACATCTTATTAACAAAAATACTTGCACAAACATGGTGTACAAATTTTGTAAATGTATATATGTATGTCTTGTGTATATGTATATAATATATAACTGTAATCCATAGTCCAACTTACCTCCCACATAACGTAAAATCCGCTTAAGAGCTGATAAGTGAGGCTCCCATGGATCATGCATATAGAGAAAAACCCTGCTGTGCCGCATAAAAAATATCCGATCAAGTGAAGGTAATATATTGAAGTGCACCAACAAGACTGCGATACAATGTCGGATTAGAGACATGATCAAGATCAACCCTTTGGAAGCACTATCAACCGGAGTCTGACACGGATTGCAACCGACCATTTGATCTCTCTCAAGAATCTCTACAACATTCTTACGCTGAGACAAGAACATCCCAAATGCATCAAGCACAACCAAAATACCCAGAAAATAATTCAACGAGCCAATATCAGTCATAGAGAATTCCTGATGCAATAAGGTAATAATATGTTGTAACAAAAACTTAGATGAATTAGTAAAGACAATATTATCAACATATAACAATAAATAAGATGTCTTAGTCCCCTGTGTGTAAATAAATAACGATAAGTCACAACGACTACAATAAAAACCAACACGTGTAACATAAGCAGCAAATCGCTGAAACTAAGTACGCGGGGTATGTTTAAGACCATAAAGAGAGCACTGCAATAAACAAACATATTCAGGATGCCGTGAATCCTGAAAACCTAAAGGCTAATGCATTTAAATTGTATCACATAAATCACCATGTAAAAATGATTTCTTGCATTAAGCTGATGGACATGCTAATGTTGAGAAGCAACAAGACTAAGCACAGTCCGAATAGTATCCGATTTAACAACCAGACTAAAAGTATGATCAACATTAATACCAGATAATGATATGATGCCATTCGCTAAGAGATGAGCCTTGTAACGACTTAGGGTACGATATACTAAATGCTTATGCCTAAACAACCACATGGAACGAATGATGTTTGTATTCTTGGGTTGGGGCAAAAATGTCCAAGTATAATTTTTAATAAGTTATATTCATCACACATAGCACTTTGCCAATTAGAATCATTAAAGGCTTCACTATACGATTTAGGTAATGGAGAAATGCTAGACATATGAAGATTAAGATGCTCAGTAAGACGATTAGACGCGGCTCGAAAAGCGTAACCATAGGGTGAGTAGAAACCGGGTTTGGGTTGACATTTGGGGCTGGTGTGGACTGTTGGTCCACTTGAGCTTCATGGACCGGATGTATTAAGGTAAAGGGTGTTTGATTAGTAACTGGGTTTGTAGTGAAAGTAGATTGTGGTATGGTAAATTTGTTAAGGGAATTAAGATGATTGGGCTTAGTTGCATTGGCTCAGGAATAAGATGATAGGCTAATGGAATGATTGTGTTTAAAGAATTCGTTGGTGTATTGTATCAACGGTAGATAATGTAGTTGGTGTATTAATATTTTGGCAAACATTAGTTTTGTATGTATGGTGTGAGTTATAATATTAGGTGGTTCATCCAAAAAGGCGTATGAGGGAGACGAGTTAGTTGTCATAGAACCAAAGGGGAAAACGGTTTCATCGAAAGTAACATGTCTTGAAAGAATTATTTTATTTGTATTTAAGTCAAGAAAACGATACCCACGGTGATTGAATGGGTAACCCAAAAATATTGACAGTGTAGCATGTGGTTGTGGTTCAAGTTTGGTAATGGCGTATAGGTGCGGGCTACATAAAGATCCAAAAACATGCAAGAGGCTATAATCACGTTTGGTTCCAAACAAACGGGTATGAGGTATGTCATTATTAATAGCATTAAAAGGTAGAATATTCAACAAATAAATGGTGAGGGTGAGCTTGAAAAAGTCCGAATTAAATTATTAATGGTTCGGATCATGCATTCGGACTTGTTGTTTCGTTGGGAGATTTTAGGGCATGAAAAACGAGATTGGACGCCTTTAGAGGCAAACAATTTGTGTAAGGCGTGATTATTAAATTCACCATGTTGGGGTTGAATAATACCTTGCATTCTATTAATCACAAATTACAATATATAATGATAAAGAATAATTTAAAAGTGGGTTAAGCCTAAACAATAACTAAGCCCATTATAACGTATATTACCTAAGGCATATAGACTAACAGGTTAAAGACGCATGCTTAAGACGAGCCGTAATAAAGATGACTCGACTCGGTCGTGACACCTTTATTACACCTCATCTTAGGTTTATTCTTTTCTTCAATATTTATATTTTTTTTTTTTTTTTTTTTTTTTTTTTTTTTTTTAAATATCTACAATTGGACAACCCACTCGTAAACATAAACCGAAATGAATATAAAGTATTACATTTATAATGTATTTTAGGATTTTTAGTTTTAAAAATCTTAACTTTTTTAAATTTACACATCTTTCTTTATTTAGTAAGTCAAAATCAAACTTCAAAACACTATGTATAATAATTACACATTACTTAATGCTTTATTTAGTAAGTTAAAATTAAACTTCAAAATATAATAATTACACATTACTTAATGCATTAACGTGGATATTACAATAATAAAATATAACTATCTTCAAGAATGTGATATTTTTATACCATGCATATTAGCATATTCACAATCTCCCACCACAACCCACGACCACAAGAGCTATCATCCATAATCGAAAAAAGACTTTCAGAAAAAAGAAACAAAAAAAGGCATCTACATATATATTACTCGCCCTCGCTGCTTTGCATGGGGGTAGTATACTAGTTTAATAATAAAACCGTTCGATCACGTGTGTTCATTCATTTAGTGTCCTCATAAACACGCGAAAACAAATAAATGTCTTAACACACGAATGTGAACACAAACACGTGCTCGTTGGTTTGTGCTGTTAAACTTAAGCAAACGAACATAACAAGCCTGTTCGTAAAGGGTTGCTCTTTTTTACGACCAAAAAAAGAGATCAAAGGGCACTTTATCTTATTTAACAAAAAAACTCTACGACACATTTATCTTGGGCCAATACCTGTGTAAGGGTTGGGCTTGAAAACCTAGCATGCACTTGTGTATATATACTTTTGGCAAAACTCTTTAGAACGTACGCACGGTGTTAATCGATTGATAGAGAGAGATGGTTGTGTTAGATGTTGTCGAGGAGATGCTTTTAAAATTGCCACTGAAAGATATGCAAAAGCGTTTGTAAGTCATGGTATTCCTTGATATCAAGTCCTTCTTTTGTTAAAACTCATCGTAAATTTGTGTGCAACAAAGAGGACATTACAAGAAGGATGCTATTAAGGGAAGTAGAATCAGATATACAGAGGGGTGGAGTATGGAAGGTTCTTCCAATGGCCTTGTATGTATTTATAAAGAAGACTCTAATCGAATTATTGTAACCAATCCTTCGGCTGGAGAGTGTAGAGAAATTCAACAGCCACCAAAAAGAATTCATAAAGAGAGGCGATGTTTGGGCTTTGGTTATGATTCATCCACAGATGATTACAAAGTTGATATGGCGATATGCAAAAGTGATATTACACATGTTCATATATTATCTTTGAAATCAAATATTTGGAAATATTTTGGGCAAATCAATTATAGGCTTGGTGGATATAGGCGGTTTGATATTGATGATAGTCCACTAGCCACGCCTGGTATCTTATTCAATGGCGCACTTCACTGGTTTTGGCATCCCCCTAATGATACCTGGGACGAGAAGGTATCACTTATGTCGTTCGATTTAGCTAAAGAGGAATTTAGAGAAATTCCCCAACCTGATAACTCGAGCGGAAACCCAGGTATAACAAAAAAGAAAAAGAAAAAAAAAATATGTTTGGGATTATGAATACTCACTGGGGATTATCGAAGGCAGTCTATGCATATTTATCCAAACGAGATATGATGTCGATGATTCCTCCGACAGGATTTGGGTTATGCAAAACTGCAATGGCAAACCGTCTTGGGAACTCTTGCCAATCACAAATTATTGTAAGATGAAGGGTCTTGCTATACACTATATGCTTAAGGATAGTAATGACTACTGGATACCAACTTACTATTGTGATGATAATATACTGTTTTCTTGGAATGAGAAATATATTTCGTCTCCTATCTTTGTGCAAACCCTTGTATCTCCTTATGTTAATAATAATAATGGGATACCAAGCCGTACAAAGAATAACAAGAGCATTGTTAGTACTCGGAGACCAAGCCACACAAAGAACAACAAGAGCACCATTAATAATGGTAGACCAAGTCACGCAAATAATAACAAGAGCAGTGTTAAAGCCTGGAATTCATTTTTGGAACAACAACACGAAAACTTTGTAATTCTTTTTCCCTAGCTGACTTGGGACGTAATTGTCCGTTATTCTACACATTGTACCCAATTTGGAATTCATTATTTATTTCTTCTTTTATAAAATCCCGAACTCAATTGCAGGAAAAGAGAGAGACCAAGGAAGAAGAGAAAGGAGTGGTAACTAAGACATACGAGAACGGGTCTCAGGTATAACTTAAGTTTATCTTCAACATATTTTACCTGTTTTAGAATCTTTAATAAGTTCTCCCTGTTTAATCTTTATAAAACTCTTACGCAGAAAAAAGAGAGATTGTTGAAATCCTTCTGGAAGAAGAAGGAGAGGGTGGAATAAGAACACGTCAAAGAATGAATATTTGAATACGAAGAGTGTCGTGTTTGATGACTTTGTGATTGCTGTACTTGATAATTTCTTATGGATGATTGTTTTATGTTTTGTCTTTTGTAGACTCTATGTCCAACTCATTTCAAGCTGATATGTTGATCATCTGATGACTAAAGTCCTTGTGTTTCGTTCTTTATACTTCTAGATGTACGTGGAATGTTAAATTAAGTGATTTGGACTTGACTAAACTCTAATAATCCCGAAATTGAGTTAGCAAATGCAGTTTTAAATGATGATGATATCATAATTATTGTTGAGTTGAATAGTTTACGATATACATTGATCGTTTCACAAAGGTGATTAATGTTAGACGTATATTTGTAGTCTATCGGCTTTGTACTTAATTAATGGGTTTAGCCCATAGTATTACTTATTTTTAGAATAATCCTCTTGGGGTTATATATTGTACTTATGATTATTGATTGGAAGACAATCAAAAACCATTCTTGTACAGCCATCACAATCTCTACGGTGTCTAACCCTCTATCATTTTAATAGGTAAATAACTCGACAAATCGACATAGATGGTAAGGTCAACCCAGTCATTTACTCTACCATCCGCTAAACCATCTCTAAGAAGGTCTGATAACATGTCCACGTGAGTTCCCATTATGTCTGTCCTCTTTAAGGAGCACGCCGGCCTGCAACAACAAACTCAAAACCATGCCAACCCAATATCCAAACACTCCAAAACCCTCAAACCATGAAACCAAACACTCACATCTCTTCAGTCATCATGATCATAATCACCCTCATCATAAAAACTGACTCATTTCAAAGTGTGCCACCTTTGTCATGCAAATCCTCCTCATCAACTTTTACATCATACCGATTTTGCAACTTAACTTTGCCAATATCGAAATGAGCCTTGGACGTGGTTTCGCGCCTTACGTTGGATGAAAAAGTGATGCAGTTGGTGAATGGAGCACCTGGGGTGGAAAGGCATGGAGTGAGTGAGTATGAGTGGTGGTCTGAGGCTTTGCATGGGGTTTCTAGACATGGCAAAGGTGTCAGGTTTAATGGGACAATTAAGGCTACTACTATGTTTCCTCAAGTTATCTTGACTTCTGCCAGTTTTGATAAGAGGCTTTGGTATAGGATTGGGCAGGTGATCAAATGTGTTTTTTGTTTTGTTTGAGAATTTGAGTGTTTTGATTGTTATTTAGTGCTTATTTGTGTTTAGGTTACTCGGGGAGTCGGGTCTTTGACTCAGATGTACGTAGCCTAACCGAGGTATCCCTTGACCGTTTCTGACCCTTCCTTGCCACCCTCAAATGTGTAAATAGTGAGATTCAACCCTTGACCTCTTGTGAGGAGGTCGAACACCCTACCTTAGGCCATTTGACGGTGGTTAATTGTGTCAAAATGTTAAATTTGTGAATTTTGTAAAATGTATTGATTGTTTGTGATTGTGTCTTGGAGGTGATTATAGATTATTGCGCCAAGACAGATAATCAGAAAGAAGAAAAAGAAAACGTTATTTTGTAGCCTAGCGGGTATATGTGAGACGGTGTGAGATGCTCCTCAATCTGTTTGAAACGCAATCCCAAACATCCCCTAAGATTATGAGAGACTTGTGCATGATATTAGGTTTTTATATTTAGGCGTGTTTAGAATTTTAATTATTTGGTACTTATCTGCGTTTAGAACAAGGAATTTCAAATTCCTTATCCGAAACACTTTTGATGACTATTTAATGCTTATCTGTTTTTGCAGTAAGTATCTGGGATTTTGTTCTCAAAACAGATTATGCGTTTGCAAAATTGTGTCAAAAGGATTGTTTCAAAAATTGTATTTGCATTTTTAAAATGTTTGCCAACCACTGTTTTCTGGTTATATTGCATTTTGCGCAATGATTAGATAATCACCCTTTAAGCAACTTCAAATTGCTTATTCAAAGTTGTTTATGTGCTGTATCAAATAACAATTAACAGATTATATGTGGTATTGAACCATATAAGAATCTGATAACCAGTTTAATTAGCAACCCGGGACACCCCTTATCAAATAGGTACTTGATTAGTTGATTGTAATACGATGTTCTAATATTGATTAGATAAATAGTTCTCAATAGTTTCTTTGTTGTTCTGTTCCTGTATAGAAAATATGTACGCAACATAAGGTTCCGTTTTAATTACATATATAGGTACTAAAATTAGTACACGTACCATATTGAAACATTTTAGAAATTAAGTGACAATTTAATAGCTAAAACCCTATAAAGTATTATATCTATATCTATATATCTATTTCTATAATGTATTTTAGGATTTTTAGTTTTAAAAATCTTAAAATTTTTAAGTTTAGGCATCTTGCTTTATTTAGAAATTAAAATTAAACTTCAAAATATAATAATTACACATTACTTAATGCATTGACGTAGATGTTAATAGCTACCTTTATGAATTTAATATATTTATAATTTGAAATAATAACTTTTTAAATATGCACATCATACCCTGACATATTAACATCTTCACAATCTCCCACCACAACGCACGACCACAAAAGGTATCATCCATCATCAAAAAATGACCTTCACAAAAAAGAAACAAAAAAATCGTCCCTATATATATTACTTGCCCTCGCTGCTTTGTTGGGTAGTATACTAGTTTAATAATATATCCATTCGATCACGTATGTTCATTCATTTAGTGTCCTCATAAACACGCGAAAACATATAAATGTCTTAACACACGAACATGAGCACATAGAACATAACAAGCATGTTTGTAAAGGGTCGCTCTTTTTTACGACAAAAAAAAAAGAAAAAAAAAAGGGCACTTTATCTTATTTAACAAAAAAACTTTACGACACTTATATATCTTGGGCCAATACCTGTGAAAAATTCGAACTAATTAATGTGTATGGGTTGGGCTTGAAGTCTTGAACAACAAGCATGCACATGTATTATATATACTTATGGCAAAACCCTTTAGAATACGGTACGGTGTTAAATCGATTGATAGAGATGGTTGTGTTAGATGTTGTTGAGGTCATACTGTCAAGATTGCTTGTAAAGGATCTTCTCCGATGCAAAAGGGTTTGTAAGTCATGGTATTCTTTGATATCAAGTCCTTCTTTTGTTAAAACTCATCTTAACTTTATGTGTAACATTGATACAAGAAGGATCGCTATGAGTCCATATTTGGATATCTACCACATGTTGAGTATGGAAGGTTCATCCAATGGCCTTGTATGCATATATAGAAGATACGCAAATAAAATTATTGTAACCAATCCTTTGACTGGAGACTTTAAAGAACTTGCACAGCCACCAGACTTTCCTGGACGATATGTCGTCCCGTATTGGGAATGTATGGGCTTTGGTTATGATTCAACCACAGATGATTACAAAGTTATTATGGCTATCTCATCCCAAGGTAGTGATAGGGCACTTGTTCATTTATTATCTTTGAAATCAAATATTTGGAAACTATTGGGACATGTCAATTATTGGTCCAGTCCAGCCACGCCTGGTATCTTATTCAATGGGGCACTTCACTGGTTTTGGTTTGATGCTAATTATACCAGGGACGACAAGGTATTGCTTGTGTCTTTCGATTTAGCTAAAGAGGAATTTAGAGAAATTCCCCAACCTGATGACACGAGATATGTTTGGAATTATGAATACTTACTGGGAACTATTGAAGGCAGCCTATGCATATTTATCAAAAAGAGAAATTATGTCAATAATCCCCCCTGCAGGATTTGGGTTATGAAAAACTACAATGGCAAACCGTCTTGGGAGCTGTTGCCAATCACAAATTATCGTGAGATGAAGCATCATGTTGTACACTATATGCTTAATGATACTAATGAGTATAGGATACCAACTTACTTTTGTGATGATAATATACATAGGTCTACGAGGGAGGAACATATTTCGTCTCCTATCTTTGTGCAAACCCTTGTATCCCCGTATATGTTAAGGACTTAAAGGTGAGCTCTCATTATTATGTTCTTGTTTCACCATCCGTCTTAATGATTTATACCTGTTTTATATCCGTATAAATTGTTTTATTAATGACTCATGGAAGCGGATTGTAATTTGTAAAGTGGTTTCTAGTTATTTTAAGAAATTCAAACAGGACATGCCTCATAAGAGCTCCTCTCAGAAATAACCACGCCTTCATAAGTGGACTCTTTGTGTAACTACGCTGTAAAGGGAAAAAATTAGGGGTATTTTCGGAACATGCGTTGCAATTTTAAAAAGGGAGCTTGGTTATTAAAAAAAAAAGTGCACTTATGAAGTCTCTTTCGGTGTTAGTTAGTTAGCTTCTTATCATTTTATTATATAAGCTTCGCCAAGGTTGTCGAACAAGAGCGACAACTGCTTATGAGGAGGCAATTATTAGGATTATTTTTTTTTCCAAACACTAGGAATAAGTCTCTCGATTCTAGTATTACAGGTCAATCCTATTCCACTAGTACCAATAAGAAGAAAAGGAGAAGAAGCACTACACCAGGGAATCAACAACACAAAAACTTTGTTAAAAATGTCATTACAAGAAATGTGTTGTTATTCTACACATTATACCCAATTTGGAATTCGTTATTTATTTCTTCTTTTATAAAATCCCGATTCAATTGCAGGAAAAGAGAGACCGAGAAGAAGACAGAGAGGAGTGGTTACAAACACATACAAGAACGGATCTAAGGTGTAACTTAAGTTTATCTTCAACATATTTTACCCGTCTTAGAATCTTTAATAAGTTCGCCATGTTTAATTTTGGAAATCTCATATGCAGAGAAAAGAGAGATTGTTGAAAGTCCTTCTGGAAGAAGATGGGGAGGGTAACAAACACATACGAAAAGGTATTAACTGTGTCGTGTTTGATCACCTTTTATTTTTTATTTTTAGGTAACACTTGATAATTTTTATGGACGATTGTTTTATGTTTTGTGTTTTGTAAACTATCTGTGTCCAACTCACTAGTCATTTCAAACTGATTTGTTGATCATCTGATGACTAAAGTCCTTGTGTTTCGTTCTTTATACTTCTAGAAATTGTAGGTGTAATGTTAATTAAGTTGTTTGGACTTGATTGAACTTTTTGCAATTTTGGAAAGTGCGAGTGAAAGTCTAATAGTCCCTGAGATTGAGTTAGCACATGCGGTTTTAAATGATGATCATGATGATATCATGAAAACTTTCTTGAGTTGCATAGTTTACGATATACATTGATCGACAAAGGCAATTAAAAACCATTTTTGCATTATAATGTGTGCTTCATTATCAGGAATCTCAAGCCCAAACTCTTCTACAAGAGCCATCACAATCTCTACCGTGTTTAACCCTTATCAGTTTAGAAGTGGGCACTTATGTTTAATAACTAAATAACGTGACAAATCAACATAGATCGTAAGTTCAACCCAATCATAAGAAAACGGGTAAGTTTGGGCTTTTCTTTAATAAATGGCTCAACTATGAAAACTTTGAAAGCAGCATAAATCTAAGCTCTTGACTCTTTATCGGAAGTTTTCTACCCAAGACTTGACCACCAAGAATCTCGTATGTAGTCCTAAATATATTAAATTGCTACTATTCTATATCTATCTATCAAATATTGACCCACTGTCATGTATAAAATGTTTTGGTGCAAAATCCTATATCTATTTGCATGCTCAATCTATTATCAAGAAAATATGAACATTTGGATAACGTATCTGTTAGTCGTCAATACACGATACCAAAGAAACAAATATTTTTATTAATGTATTATAGAAGTAGTTAGTAGTTCAATGAAACTAACCTACTGCAAAACCAATTATGATAAGTCCAAATACCCTTGCTTCTTAAAACTAAAAGCATGACTAAACGTCATCTATTCGGTATAACATAAAGACATCTCAATGCATTCTGTAATTATATTCGAGAGCCTGGGTTTACTGGATTTGTGATAAATGGGACATGAACAATAACCCATATACGGGAACTTTTTCGTTCCCTTCATCATAGCTTAAATGTAAATCTTAAGTATGTAAAACAGAGTTAAGCATTTTACCATCCATCGTACGAAAGTTTTCTATGGCCATCCTTAAACTCTGTTTTGTGACTGGATCTGCATGAAACATAGTTATGGTTACTAGTTAAATTTAAAAAAAAAAAAACAGAAAATAATGGATTTAAGATTATATTGTGACAGAAACTTACCACTGCTTGGGTTTTAGCTCACTGGAACACTTAAATGCAGAAACAAAAGCTGTGTGTTTAGAAAGTGGAAAGTGTGTGTTTTTGAAAGTGGTCATATGCAAAACCAAACACCCTCCTTCTATATATAAGACTCCACTTTATGTACGGTTCACATGTAGTAAACCACAAAGTCAGTCAAACAAGTTGTTTTTTCGAACGAAAACAAGTTGTTATTGTAAAAATGGTAAAGAACACACAACAACTTGCAATTCTACCCAGCCAACCACCCCTTGGTGTATTTTATTAATCTACAACTATAGTAGATAAGAGTGATGGGGGTAGTTGCCAATTTATTTTTTTTGGCATAGAATTAGGCCAATCATAAAGTTGGCAAAAGTTCATTATAGATCTCAAATTTACCATAGATCCAACCAACCAATAATAGTCATTCATTTTTTTTTATTAAAATAAACTTTCACCCTTTTTTTAAAAATCAAATATCTCGCAAACCGTTAATTGTTACGCGATAAAAATCATACCATCGCGACGAGAATTAAATTATCTTTCTATAGATATATACTACTATATTTTTAACGATTTTTTTTTTCAAAATTTCGGCCCAGAAAAATCATATATGATTCGATTTTTACAAATCATATATGATTTTTGAAAATCATATATGATTTGTAAAAATCATATATGATTTGTGAAAATCATATATGATTCGATTTTTAAAAATCATATATGATTTTACAAATCATATATTATTTTTCTGGGCGGAATTTTTGAAAAAAAATGTTTGTCGAAAATATAGAAAAGTGCATATTGATAGAAAGATAATTTAATTCTCGTCGCGATGGTGTATTTTTTATAGTTTGAATATTTACCGTTTGCAAGATATGTTGTTTTAAAAAAAGGTGAAAAATGATTTTTTATTAACTTTGATAAAAAATGAATGGCTAAGATTGATTTATTGGATCTATGGTAAATATGAGATCTATGTTGATCTCAACTCTCATAAAGTTACATGTCACTTGCCAAATTATATATATATCTCAACTCTCATAAAGGTAAATATGAGATCTATGTTGAATCTAACGTATAATATTGAAAGGTTCATTTTAGAAAAATAAATAGGCGATGTTTATATCTGTAAAGTAACAGTAGAAAGAGTTCGTTTAAAAATTTTTCTCTAAATTAAACATAGGTGGTCCCAAAAGAAACATATATACTATATAATAAAATAAGATTTTGTACAAGCCCTTAAAACAAAAACATTAAAATCCAGTTAATACAATAATGTATAATCAAACCTTCCCCTCAATTAATATTCAATTTAGATTGGTCATCCAATCCGAATATTCACTATTTGGACTCCTAATTTGACTAAGAAGTCTTGCGATATTACGACGTGTTATATAATTAAAGACAATAGTACACACATCCAATGCACCACTTATCTAAAAAAACGACGCACTTTTCAAATGCCTCATTCACAAAAACTTCTTCGGTACGATACTTCTTCTACACGCTTCTTTCTAAATCAGTTACAATTAGTTATTTAATGTCTCATTAACCGAATTCAAAACATCATACTATAAGTTCAAATCAAAACAACATTATCCCAATTCAGACGATCTTATCCTTTGTAAATTATTTATGGCGTAACCTTGAGAATGGGTTACGTCCGTAAACTTCTCGTAGTGAAAATCATCACTTTTGCGTCGTAACCTTGTAAGTGGGTTACGACATAACCTTCTTGGCCTATGAATACTTCTAAGTCTTTGAATATTTATCGGGTAACCAAATCGATGCAGTTACGCTGTAATCCTTTAGATTCGTTGACTTTGGTCTTCAAGTGATGGTAGTTGTTACGACGTAGGTTGGTAGATGGTTCTATGCCGTAACTTTCTCTTGTACAACAAACTCTTGTATAATTTCGTTAGTTTCCTTCCAAACCCGCATTTCTTCATTCCTTTGCTCATTTAGGTCCTGAAAATGAAACATTAAGAAATATGAGCATATATCCAAGTAAAAGAACACAAATGATGAGCAAATAAGGAAAATTGACACTAAAATATCATGACTATTTTATGTTATCGCATCACAATATCAAGAATATAAGTGTGATAAACAACAAATAAGCCGTAAACTATCCACAAGTAACCTTTTTACATCTTATTAACAAAAATACTTGCACAAACATGGTGATACAAATTTTGTAAATGTATGTATGTATGTCTTGTGGATATGTATATAACATATAATATAATCCATAGTCCAACTTACCTCGCACATAACGTAAAATCCGCTTAAGAGCCAAGAAGTGAGGCTCCCATGGATCATTCATATAGAGACAAACTTGTTGTGCCGCATAAGAAATATCTGATCGAGTGAAGGTAATATATTGAAGTGCACCAGCAAGACTGCGACTACAATGTCGGATTAGAGACACGATCACCATCAAACCTTTTGAATTCGTATCAATAGAAGTTCGACACAGATTGTAACCGACCATTTGAGCTCTCTCAAGAATCTCTACAACATTCTTACGCTGAGACAAAAACATCCCAAATGCATCAAGCTCAACTGAAATACCCAGAAAATAATTCAGCGAGCCAATATCAATCATAGAGAATTCGTGATGCAATAAGGTAATAATATGCTCTAACAAAAACTTAGATGAATCAGTCAAGACAATATCATCAACATATAACAGTAAATAAGATGTCTTAGTCCCTTGTGTGTAAATAAATAATGATAAGTCACAACGGCTATAATAAAAACCAACAAGAATAACATAAGCAACAAATCGTTGAAACCAAGCAAGCGGGGCATACTTAAGACCATAAAGAGAGCACTGCAATAAACAAACATAGTCAGGATGTTGTGAATCTCGAAAACCTAGAGGCTAATGCATTTAAATTGTATCACATAAATCACCATGTAAAAATGCATTATTGTATTAAGCTGATTGACATGCTAATGTTGAGAAGCAACAAGACCAAGCACAATCCGAATAGTAGCCGGTTTAACAACCGGACTAAAAGTATCATCAATATTAATATCATATAATTATATTATACAATTCACTAAGAGATGAGCCTTGTAATGACTTAGGGTACAATCTGCTAAATGCTTATGCCTAAACAACCACATGGAACGAACGATGTTCGCATTCTTGGGTTGGGGCACAATGCCCAAGTATTATTTTTAATAAGTTATATTCATTACACATAGCACTTTGCCAATTAGAATCATTAAAGGCTTCACTATACGATTTAGGTAATGGAGAAATGGTATAAACATGAAGATTAAGATGCTCAGTAGGACGATTAGACGCGGCTCAAAAAGCGTAACCATAGGGTGAGTAGTAAACGGGTTTGGGTTGCAATTGGGGCCGGTGTGGACTGTGATGACGTTGGGGAATGTTGGTCCACTTGAGCTTCATGGACCGGATGTATTAAGGTAAAGGATGTTTGATTAGTAACTGGAGTGGAAGTGGATTGTGGTATGGTAAATTCGTTAAGGGAATTAAGATGATTGGGCTTAGGTGCATTGGGCTCATGAATACGATGACGGGCCGATGGAATGATTGTGTTTAAAGAATTCGTTGGTGTATTGTATCAAAGGTAGATGATGTAGTTGTTATATTAATATTTTGGTGAACATTAGTATTATCTTGTTGTGGTTTTTGTAATTGGTGTTGTACGTATGGTGTGAGTTATAATATTAGGTGGTTCATCCAAAAAGGCATATGAGGGAGACGAGTTAGGTGTCATAAAACCAAAGGGGAAAAAGGTTTCATCGAAAGTAACATGTCTTAACATGTATTGAAAGAATTATTTTATTTGTATTTAAGTCAAGACAACGATATATTGACAGTGTAGCATGTGGTTCAAGTTTGGTAATAGCGTATAGGTGCGGGCTACATAAAAATCCAAAAATACGCAAGAGGCTATAATCACTTTTGGTTCCAAACAAACGGGTATGAGGTATGTCATTATTAATAGCATTAAAAGGTAGAATATTCAACAGATAAATGGTCATATTAAGTGCTTCTACCAAAAAGTGAGGAGGAGGGTGAGCTTGAAAAAGTTAAGTCCGAATTAAATTATCAATGGTTCGGATCATGCATTCGGACTTGTTATTTTGTCGGGAGGTTTTACGGCATGAAAAATGAGATTGGATGCCTTTAGAGGCAAACAATTTGTGTAAGGCGTGGTTATTAAATTTACCATGTTGGGGGTGAATAATATCTTGCATTTTATTAATCACAAATTACAATATATAATTAAGAGTGGGCTAAGCCTAAACAATAACTAAGCCCATAATAACATATATTAACTAACACATATAAACTAACAGATTAAAGACGCGTGCTTAAGACGAGCCGTAATAAAGCCGACGTGACTCGGTCGCGACACCTTTAATATATCCCGTCTTAGGTTTATTCCTTTCTTCAATATTTATGTTCTTTCTTTTTCTTTTTAGTAAACATAAACCGGAATGTATATAAAGTATTATCTCTACTAATTATAAAGGAAAAATGGTCTTCTTGAAAGTGAAAACTGAATTTTTGGTCAACACTTTAAAAAATGAAAAGCTGAAATTTTAATAAGGAAAGTTCAATGGAAACTTCAATGGTTGGCGTTTGAAAAATGTAGCAGGAAACTATTGAAAGTATCAAATTAGTTATGGCATTAAGTTATTACAGGAAAGTATTGATAATCATTGCTGAAAACACCTATTCTTTTGCTGGACACGAAATTTGTTCAAGGCAAGAAAATTCAAATTGAACATTGCCTTATATAAACAACCCTTATAAATCACACACAAAACGAAACACTTTACTCTTCCATCTCCCTGTAACAAACACTCTCATTCATTACCTAAACACACAAAAAAAATACTTACACACATGACCACCACCGCCACCGGACTATTTTGTTGCCACTACCACCACCATTAACTGATTCTGCCGCCAACACCACTGGTGTTTTGAGCTTTTGTGGTTTCGTTGGTGTGAGTGGTTTAGGTGGCGATTTTGTTATTTTTGTGGTGTTTTGAGTTTATCCTATGTAGTATTTTGACAGGATTTGACCTTTGTTTCAAGTGTCGTGTTGGAAGTCTTCGGATTCAAAGGATTTAAATGTTTTTCTTGGCAGTGAGTTTTTTTTTTTTTTTTTTTTTTTTTCCATCATGTAAGAGATATCTCTCAAAACCCAGTTTTATGTTAAACAGTATATTCATAAAAATGTTAAACAAAAGTAAGAAGAGATTAATGTCAAAAACTCCATGTTTTTATTTTTCGTCAACGTTTGTAAAGAGATATATGAAACTTGAATTAGAAAAAGAAGATATCTAATTTGGAAAGTGAATTTTTGAGATTTGTATCTTTTTGGATCTCAAATTGGGTATGTTTATTTGGTTGGTAGTTTTGTTTAGTGGTTTAGTTGTTGGTTTTCTTTAGTAGTTTTTTAGTAAACCATGAACAACAAATTGAAAAGTCATGGGTCTATGATTTTGAGTTTGAATGTCAGTTTCAAGATACATTTTGAGTAACCATTTGGTTAGTAAGCCATGATATTAGCTTTCGAGATACATTTCGAATACTTATCTATACATGGAAACTTTGTAATCTTTAACTTTTCCTTAATCTTCAAATTCATTTAAGCAACTTTGAAACATACGATCAATTAAAAAGTTGACGATGTAATGTAGGAAACTTTAATTAAAGAGAAACGAAATCAATAAAAGAATTAGCAACTACAAACATCAATCCCCTTTTAGAGTTCACATAGAAAACTTTGATGGTCCTCATTCATTCAGGTACCATTTTTTCTTCCTTTTTTATATTATATTGTACTTTTTTATATAACTAATTGATTTCCATGAAAGATGTTGACTGGAGAACTTGCTTGCAGGTACGCTACTTTGATTCTTTCCGACTCTTTGTGACGATGGAATCCTTGTCACTGTTCATAGTGGCTGTTTATTGTTTTGTTGTTAGTTTGTATTCACTTAAAAGCAGAACTATAGAGTTATCTTATTCATTTAGAGGGATAATTTGTCATCGTTACATTATATAGGAATTTGTTGTTACAATGCAATCTGATTTTACAACAGTGGAACTTTTTTCCTACAGATTTTGTTGAGTAAAGATTTGATATGTATAATCATGATTTAGTTCAAAATTCTTGAGTGAAAGCATTGCTTTTTAAAATATTAAAGGTGATTACAATATTTGCTTTTGTAGTATGATGTGAAATGGCTGTACAAGACATCAAGTTTTCATTGATTAGATAAGTTCATTTTGAAAGTTTTTATGTATAGTGTGTTCTCGAGTTTTGTTCATAAAGAAAATAGAAATAATGTAAAGTAAACAATTTCCTCCTATTTTTGGGAGGAAACACTTTACTTCCAAATAGCCTAAATTTTCCCCACTTTTACTTCTTTTTCCTTCATAAAAAAACTGAAGAACATGATAAATTTTTTGTTTTCTTTCATTAATTTCCCTTTTCTTTATAAAAGCAACTTGAGAACACAGTGTAAGTTTTATATGATCTTCGTTTGCATTGTTAGTGATATAGAATCTTGTGCAGATTACTAAGACATTTGTATTCGAGTATATCTCCACAAAAAGATCCTAATAATATGCATTGTTAGTTATTTTTTTATTTTATAATTGATGTAATTTTTTATTTTCTATTTCATTCTTTTTATATGCTCTTTAATACATTTTAAGATTCTTTTTATTTGAGTTGACTAACGCATGCTATAATCTTTTGCATTTACATTTTGATTATTACATATTTTATGTATAAACGTTATACGAAACACTTTATAGTTGTTTGCCGCTATATATCCTGTCACTATGCATTTTGGTTATTTCACGTTTAATCACAGCCATAGCTGTTTTCCGCAAGAATATTACGTTGCTATGTACGGGTATTCGTCTATAAAGGAAAAACCAAAAAGAAAAAAGTGAAAAGTTGAAATTAAAAAAAGAATGAAAACATATATTTTAAAAGGAAACTATTAATACATATAAAAAACCGGGTTGACCTGGGACGCTTCAAACACTGTGGATTGACCCGGTTTAATTTGCCTTGCATTTGACCCAACCCATCGGGTTGACTCGGTTTAGATCGACCCGTTTTCCAACCGGAACGGTTCAACCGGTTGAACCACTCGGGTTGAACCGGGTTTCAAAACATTATGTTTAATCCTGAAATCTTGAAACTTTTATTATTTTTCGTTTATAACCCTTAAACTTTTTTTTAACACAAAACGATATGTCGTTATAAAATCTCGTTGCTATGCACGGGTACTCGTCTATATTTTGAACGTACACAAAACACTTACGACAATATCGCATATCGTTAATTGTCTGCCGCTAGGAACCGCTGCCGCTAGGCGCGGGTACTCGCCTAGTATTTATAATGTATTTTAGGATTTTCAGTTTTAAAAATCTTAATTTTTTTAAATTTACACATCTTGCTTTATTTAGAAAGTCAAAAACAAACTTCAAAACACTACGTATAATAAATACACATTACTTGATGCTTTATTTAGTAAGTTAAAATTAAACTTCATAACATAATAATTACACATTACTTAATGCATTAACGTGTATATTACAATAATAAAATATAACTTTTTTCAAGAATTTTTGATATTATTGTATAATTTTTTAAATCATAACTTTTTAAATCTGCACACGGATATATATCATGGGCCAATACCTATGTAAGGGTTGGGCCATGAAAACCTAGCATGCACTTGTATATATACTTTTGGCAAAACCCTTTAGAACGTACGCATGGTGTTAATCGATTGATAGAGATGGTTGTGTTAGATGTTGTCGAGGAGATGCTTTTACAATTGCCACCGAAAGATCTTCTCCGATGCAAAAGCGTTTGTAAGTCATGGTATTCCTTGATATCAAGTCCTTCTTTTGTTAAAACTCATCATAAACTTATGTGCAACAAAGAGGACATTACAAGAAGGATCGCTATGCGTAATGGAAGTAGATACAGATTTACAGAGGGGTGGAGTATGGAAGGTTCTTCCAATGGCCTTGTATGCATATATAAAGAAGTCTCTAATCGAATTATTGTAACCAATCCTGTGACTAGAGAGTTTAGAGAAATTCAACAGCCACCAAAAAGAATTCATAAAGAGAGGCGATGTTTGGGCTTTGGTTATGATTCATCCACAGATGATTACAAAGTTGTTACGGCGACATGCAAAAGTGATATTACACATGTTCATATATTATCTTTGAAATCAAATATTTGGAAATATTTTGGGCAAATCAATTATAGGCTTGGTGGATATAGGCGGTTTGATATTGATGATAGTCCACTAGCCACGCCTGGTATCTTATTCAATGGCGCACTTCACTGGTTTTGGCATCCCCCTAATGATACCTGGGACGAGAAGGTATCACTTATGTCATTCGATTTAGCTAAAGAGGAATTTAGAGAAATTCCCCAACCTGCTAAAGAGGAATTTAGAGAAATTCCCCAACCTGATGACTCGAGCGGAAACCCAGGTATAACAAAAAAAAGATATGTTTGGGATTATGCATACTCACTGGGGATTATCGAAGGCAGTCTATGCATATTTATCCAAACAAGATATGAAGTCGATGATTCCTCCGACAGGATTTGGGTTATGAAAAACTGCAACGGCAAACCGTCTTGGGAACTCTTGCCAATCACAAATTATTGTAAGATGAAGGATCTTGCTATACACTATATACTTAAGGATAGTAATGACTACAGGATACCAACTTACTATTGTGATGATAATATATGGTTGTCTCGCAATGAGAAATATATTTCGTCTCCTATCTTTGTGCAAACCCTTGTATCTCCGTATGTTAATAATAATAATAATAATAATGGGATACCAAGCCGTACAAAGAATAAAAAGAGCACTGTTAGTACTCGGAGACCAAGCCACACAAAGAACGACAAGAGCACCATTAATAATGGTAGACCAAGTCACGCAAAGAATAACAAGAGCAGTGTTAAAGCCTGGAGACCTTAGGTGAGCTCTGCTTATTATGTTCTTGTTTCACCATCTGTCTTTTAATACAATGAATTATACTTGGATTTAAACAGAAATCCAAACATCTATTAAACTAAACAACATACAAACAACCTCTAAATGGAAATTTGGCAGGAAACGCCTCATAAGAGCTCCTCTTTCAAATAAAGCCATCATAAGTGCTCTCTTTGTATAACTACACTACCTTTAAGAGTGTAAAGTGTGAAAATTAGGGGTATTTTTGGAACAACAACACGAAACTTTGTAATTCTTTTTCCCTAGCCGACTTGGGACTTAATTGTCTGTTATTCTACACATTGTACCCAATTTGGAATTCATTATTTATTTCTTCTTTTATAAAATCCCGAACTCAATTGCAGGAAAAGAGAGAGACCAAGGAAGAAGAGAAAGGAGTGGTAACTAAGATATACGAGAACGGGTCTCAGGTATAACTTAAGTTTATCTTCAACATATTTGACCTGTTTTAGAATCTTTAATAAGTTCTCCCTGTTTAATCTTTAGAAAACTCCTACGCAGAAAAAAGAGAGATTGTTGAAATCCTTCTGGAAGAAGAATGAGAGGGTGGAATAAGAACACGTCAAAGAATGAATATTTGAATATGAAGAGTGTCATGTTTAATTTGATCACTTTGTGATTGCTGTACTTGATAATTTCTTATGGATGATTGTTTTATGTTTTGTGTTTTGTAGACTCTATGTCCAACTCATTTCAAGCTGATATGTTGATCATCTGATGACTAAAGTCCTTGTGTTTCGTTCTTTATACTTCTAGAAATGTTACGTGTAATGTTAATTTAAGTGGTTTGGACTTGACTAAACTCTAATAATCCCGAAATTGAGTTAGCACATGCAGTTTTAAATGATGATATATGATAATGATATCATTAAAATTTTGTTGAGTTGAATAGTTTACGTTATACATTGATCGTTTCACAAAGGTGATTAATGTTAGACGTATGTTGTAGTCTATCAGCTTTGTACTTAGTTAATGGGTTTAACCCATAGTATTACTTATTTTTAGAATAATCCTCTTGGGGTTATATATTGGGGGTAATTATGCAAACACACCTTTTGCTTAAGGTGTCATCACTTTCTAAGAAAAAAGTTGGGGTATTTCCAAAATAGACTTTGAGACTTCCGACTTTTCTACTTTTCATCTAAGCTTGACACGTGTTCTTCGGAATTTGTGTACCCAATTATTGTTTCTGACTTTTACAGCTATGATAGTACAGCGACCGAATCTCAGCGACTTTTTTAAGAATCTTGCGAAATTTCTTTTTTGTCCGTTAGTAAAAAAAGTCAAAGTTACTAAAATATTTTTTTATACCTTTAGTTCTTTCCCAAGGCTGAGCGACTTAAGCGAAATAATTTAAGCGACTTATTTACTGTACCTTTTAGTACCTTTTAGTACCTTTTTAACATTACTTTTACACTTTTTAAAATTTTTACCCTGTTTTTGAATTTTTAGCCACACTAACACTCTATAACCAAAAAAACACAATTCAAAATTGTGAAACCCTAAATCAACCCCTAATTATTCAGTCAATTAAACTCCCAAATGGCTTACATTCCCCAATATTTTGATGCTAAGGTAACGGTTCGTTCCCAGGTTAAGTTGTTTTCGGATATTAAGTCTAAATTGTTAAGCAATCCAAATCGAATGAGGTTGTTTAGGGCAACAGTTTTTGGGCCATGGTTAGATATTCCTGACCTAGGTAAAGGCAATCATATGATGAATTTCGTTTTACAACACCAGGTATATCTCGACAATCTGCTTGATTCTTGTCCCCCCATTTTATACAATATTGGGAATAATGTATTGAAATTCGGTCGGCGAGAGTTTCTATTGATGACCGGATTTCGTTTCGGTCGATTGCCTCCCCCTGTAGAAATTGATCGCAGTCCTTTTGGTTTGCGTGTCTTTCCTGATTTTTTTTAAGAAAGGTAACTGTAAAAGGTAATGAGCTTTTAGATTTATTTGGGAATGACACACAATTTTCAAAGTTACCAGATGAGGATGCGGTAAGGGTATGTCTGTTGCTAGTCGCTGAGGTCGTGGACCTTGGTTCATCGTTGACAATCATTTGTTGCAATTAGTTGAGGATTTTGGGGCATGGAATGCATATCCATGGGGAGAGTTCTTGTGGAGGCGTTTTTACAAAAATTTAGCCAATGTGGTACCCCGTCATTACAATGCTCACTACAAAGAGAAATTGCAAGAAAACCCAACTAAAATTGCAACATATAATCTTTCTGGATTTATCTTGGCTTTTAAGGTTAGATGTGTAGACATTTATGAACATCTCAGTTTTTGTTTACTATTTTTGGATACAAATTTATTATACTTATTTTCATTGTACAATGCTTTTATTGTTTTCCTTCACTTTAGATATGGATTCTTGAGAGTTATCCCACAAGCAGTTCATGGTGGAACAAAGACCCGTCAAAGATACCACGTTGTCTTTGTTGGTCAAAGGGTAAAACATTTGCCAAACGCCATTATGGCAAACTCTTTGGTCCTGTAAGCATTTCCATTCGTTGTATTTGTCAAATAAGTTACGACTTCGTTATATTTGATTTTTACTTTATAATTGTTTGTTTACTAGGGTTCTATTCCAGTATTGGATCTTGTTCCAACAAATTCGGAAATGTTACAACCATGGTTTGCACCTAGTAATGCTTATTTTAGCGAGTTGGATAGTCTAGAAGATCAATTACTTGCCGATGATCCCACTAATGAGGTAAGTTGCTCATTTTGTATTATTTATTTTTCATCCGTATCAACTACGTCGTTCGTGCGACTATTCACGTTGACAATTGACCAATGCACATTCTGTTTCGATCTTGCTTTTTAGGTACATGAAGATCATTTGATAACTGATACATATGTGGCCTTAGTTGATAAAGATGTGGCCTTAGCTGATAATGATGTGCCAGTAACTGATAAAGATCAAAGTTCCAATCCTCTAGACATGCATGCCGAGGTTGACGATATTAAAAATAGACTTGCCGTTGTAGAGGAAGCTCTAAAGATACAACCCAGAGCCAATGTGGAGGTCCTTAATGATATTAAAAATAGACTTGCCGTTGTTGAGGAAGCTCTAAAGATACAACGTCCAAAGGTGAACATGCTCTTTACATTCATTTTTAATCTACATCATTTAGATAGCAATATTTATTGGTTGTTCACCAACTAATGGATTATATACATACATTATTCAGGATCAATTGCAAATAAGGCAATGTGTTGATGAAAATTTGGCTTCCAAAGATGCCATGGTAATTTCCTTTTATATTTGTTAATCATTTAGGTCTCGTTTCTTTAGTAGTATAATTGATTGTATATTTTAAATTTCAGACTTCAACTCATATGCACGACAAATCGGATGAGGATTGTTTTGGCCAAAATGGCATGGAAATTCAGAATTCAAGTCCAATTCATAATGAAACCTGGAATGGTAGTCCTAGTTTGTTTGATCTTCATTCTTATGATGCTCATTTAGCTGATTATAAAAAGGTTATGTTCCTTTTAATAGTACTTTTTTATTTTATCGTTAGTTTGTTACATACCTAAATCAATATTCTTAACTACAGACCTTAAGCCCAGAACCTGATCAATCTTGCGACAAATCGAGTTGTGTTAATTCTGAAAACGAACAAGGTGGGCTTAATTATATATACCCTGCCGCTTATCCATCAGCTTTGTCGCATATTGCGGATTTTTGTCGTCAAGACGAACCATTGCATTTAGTTGATCACATTCCAGATGATGATCCCAGTCATTTGAATTTACCTAATTTGAATGACAAATTTTCTCAATCGGCTGTTGAAGTACGTATATATTAATTCCACCTGCACTATCTATAGATGTTTGCTAGATTTGGTCGTCTATATAGTTGTTTTTTTCTTGTATAATTACAGGGCAAACCGCTGGAGCTAGATGAACAGATGGAGCTAGATGATGATTTCTCTGTTTATGGACCTTCGGAATTCCAGGATAAACAACTGGAGCTACATGAACAAAATGCTGCTGAAAACAAGGAAGATGGCGAAAAACCAAGTGAGGTAGTGGTAAGTGTTGATGATAAACCCGGATAGGCGGTTCAAGCTACTGAGATAAATGCTCATGATTCCGATGTTACTGTGAAAGTAAGTGAAGGTGCGTCTAATGTTGATGATAAATCTAGTGATGATAAACCCGGACAGGCAGTTCAAGCTACTGAGATAAATGCTCATGATTCTGATGTTACTGTGAAAGTAAGTGAAGGTGCGTCCAATGTTGATAATAAATCTGGTCATGATAAACCCGGAGAGGCGGTTCAAGCTACTGAGATACATGCTCATGTTTCCGATGTTACTGTGAAAGTAAGTGAAGGTGCGTCTAATGTTGATGATAAATCTGGTGATGATAAATCTCTAAAGGGCGTTCAAGGTAATGAAAATGACATTGTTGATTGCACTGCTGCTGATCAACACTCTCATGACCGTGAGAAAGTAGGTGAAGTAGGTTTAAATGTGGATGATAAATCTATGGAGGGCGTTCAAGTTAATGAAAATGACATTGTTGATTGCAAAGCTGCTGATGAACACTCTCATGATCGTGAGACAGTAAGTGAGGCAGTGTTAAATGTTGCTCAGAAATCTGTAGAGGGGGTTCAGAAAGTAAGTGAAGCAGTGTCTCAACTGGTAGGGATGGGGGATGAGCATATGAATCATCTTGGACAGATGGTTATTCATAATGAAGCATACAATGTTGATGGCCACGTTAATGAGAAAGTAAGCGGGGTTGAGTTAGTGGTTGCAAAGGAGTTGTCAACCAAGGCGGTATTAGACAAAATTGATAATGAAGCTGTGAAAGCAAGACAGGCCATGTTTCATAATTCTGAAGGACAAGCCAATAAGCCTTTGACTACAGCTTCTGAGGTACAAATACATTATTTATTAAAGTTACCACATGTAGTTCAAAAGTTTGATGTTATTTCAATGATGAATTTTTTTTGTATAGGATGTTTTCATGCGTGGTAAAAGGAAGAGAAATGCAAGTAAGTTCAGACAGTCACCTTATAATGGCCCAGCAATAAAGAAAACTAGAAAGGCCAAAGTTACGAAAGAGAGTAATGCCAAAGTTACCCAAGAGAGTACTCCTGTTTTGAAAGAAGATGTTGACTCAAAAAGGACAAAGCAGGTAGGCAAGTGTTTGCAGGACCCATACGTGAACCTCCCTCCCACGACTCCACAGTTGCCGAAACGACGTTCCAAAAGACTGAGAAAAGATATTAATCCCCCACGTGGTGAAGATAATCAGTTGGAACCATGGGTAGAGGTATATCAGAACTACTATTACAAACAGACATCTTAAAGACATATACATTAATATGGTTGTTTGAACTAATTTTTCAGGATCTGTCACGTCCTGAAGGTTGCCATATTAACAAGATTACTAAACCAGCGTGTATGGATATGTTTTTAATTTTTTTTAAGTCATCGCATAACTTTCCTTGGGGTCATGGCGACATCGTTGTTCATCGAAAATTTTGGTTGGCTTTGTTGGGGTATGGAAGGGGCAATAAAAAAGGATGGCTTGGAGATGAGGTACTTAACAGATATTTAATTTCCATACAAAATTTAATTTTTATTTGAATTAGTTTAACGGTATGTATCTTATAAAAAAAATTTGCAGCATCTGGATCTTTGGGTTGATCTAATGTGGCAGTTCAGGCTGGGCAATGCCGATTGGGCTATGGCTGGACCATTTTTCTCGTCTTCTATCCTTGATGGGTCTATGCGTGCCTACTACGCCACTGGTCAACGCTATCCATTGCCATGGTCTAGTGTCGAGAAGGTTTGTATAT
The DNA here is from genome assembly GCA_019973895.1 of Chrysanthemum seticuspe. Classification (NCBI taxonomy): domain Eukaryota; kingdom Viridiplantae; phylum Streptophyta; class Magnoliopsida; order Asterales; family Asteraceae; genus Chrysanthemum; species Chrysanthemum seticuspe. Next base: position 2,936,334 of record BPTQ01000004.1, read on the forward strand.
AAAGACCATACTTTCGTCTAGATACTTGCGTAAATGTATACATGCTCATAATGTGATGAATTACGACAAAGTTTATTTGTTCACATTTAGGTATACTTTCCTGTGAACGTACCCGACTGCCACTGGTTTCTCGCCGAGTTACAAATTTGTACCAGAGTTATAACAATTTATGACTCACTAGGTACGCCAGAACCTGAGACGAGAGAAGATATATTAAAAATTAGGGTCACTTTTGAGAGATTGCTACCACAGTATCTAAACTTGTGTAAAGTTCTTCAAGCCAAATCAATATCTGTTTCTGATTATAAGATCACATTTCGAGTTGCGGATGATGTCCCTATACAAGCCAATGCATACGGTGATTGTGGAGTTTGGGTATGTATTTTTTTGCACAGGCTGGGTAACAAGTTAAGCATCAAGGTTGATGATCCTCTTCAAGTTTCTTTGGCGTATCGAGAGCATATGGTGGAGTACTTTTGGAAGTATAAGGTGGTTGTTCATACAAGTGATGAATAAAGATGCATTTCATCTCTTTGGGTATGGCTTGTATGTGGGTTTAGACTTTTGTTGTTGAACCAAATTTAACCACAAACTGTATGTCTGTGTAGGACATCAAAAGACAACTTCTTATGCATGTCTGTGTAGTGCAACTTGGTATATTCCTAACAGCTATGTAGTCTTTCTTTAAGCCCTTGTTTCTGTATATACGTGTTGTGATACTGTTAATTTGCAACAAACATTTTTTTGTAAATTGCTAAAATGTTTGTTTTTTTACAAACATCCATTTCATTTGAAAAAACGACTACAAACAATCTTATTGCTAAAACACCATAGCATACATATTACATAACACTTATTTCTAAACAGATTACCATAACCAAACTACAGCACTGAAGAGAACAATCAAACTGAAAACCAACACAACTTTGTCATGAACTTGCACTCTTGACTTGATAAAAGTCAACTCATCCAACATTTTCATGATATCATTGTTTGAAACCTCAATAAATTCATCCGAGACTGAACGCTTTCCCGTCTTCATTAAATGTTTCTTTTCCTCATGTTCCTTGTAAAACAAATCTTTGTAATACTGACTTGGTAGTTCCGGGTCTAGGAACCCATAGAAGTTACATTTGGTATCTTTGTCCTAAAAAGAAGATTTGTTAAATTCACATATTCAACCTAACAAGTAAAATAAGTATAATGCATAATAATATTACATAAATTGGACAGGCCTTGAATCTTCTACCAGGATGAGTCCGGGTCCAAGAGGTTTGCACTTCCACCGGTAATGGTTTTGGACATTCGCAGTGTGTAGCATTGATGTAGTATTCCAATGGCTTTCGATTGGATCTGGAAGTAGAGGCAGAGGAGGGAGCCATTGTTTTATTTCACCCAATGAGTAAACTTGACGCATTTCTAGTAGAGTGACATCAAATTTGGCGGGAAATATACTTTGTTAATGAGCGGGTAATGAATATTGTGGAGGGAAAAGTATAAGCGAATTTTATATTGAGCGACTAAAAGGTCCTCTTTTCAGCGAATTTTTTTTGGGTTTATTGGTTTGTACAATCCCAGAACACAAATCCCATAAAAATGACTTCGGCTAATTCCCCAAAATTCAAAGTTTATTTGGATTTTGAGAGATCAATTCGTGGAGTTTTACTTCCAGTTAACATCACCTACCTACATCTGATTACCTATCTCACTAACAAATATCAGATTAAAGATAAGATCATCAGTTTATACTACATGTCCGCTTCAACCAAAATTGATGTAAGTGACGATGATGATGTTTCTTTCTTCGTTCATGAAATATGCTGTAAGCATAACGTGATCCAGACACTATACATCAAACTTATCGAGAAATCTTCCGAGGTAAAGCCGTCTACTTCTTCTAAGCCTCTTGATATTGATCTTAATGTTCCTTTGTTGCCTCAAGAATCTGATTTTGAAACACCAAAAGTTGAAGATCATAATAACGAGGGTGCAGGCGCAAACGTTAATGTAGATGTGCAGACTAGTTGGCAGAAAACCACATTTCTAAATATCCCTGATCCACCCAGTTCACCTGATCCCATAATTAAAAAGTTAATTAACCATAAACACCCTGTATTATCTAAATTAAAGGTGGGTAGTCGGTTTGATGATAAGCAAGGATGCATTTATGCAATAGGAATAAAAGCGTTGGTTGATATGTTTGAGTATAAAGTTACTACCTCATGTAAGAAAAGGTAGAGTGTAGCTTGTTTTGAAGAAGGTTGCAACTGGTACATTAACGCACGAAAAAGTGTTGTTAACCGATACTTCTATGTTACTTCCATTAACGACTGTCATACATGTTCCAGAACAAAAATTCATCCTAATCATCGAAATGCTACCCGAAAATTAGTGGGTCACATACTTGTTGATAAATTGAGGAATTGCAAAAGGGTCTATACGGGTTCGGACATAAAAAAAGATTTTAATGTTGATTGGAAAGTAGACATTTCTTACCACCGAGCTTGGGGTGGGAGAACCATTGCATTAAAGTTGTTGAACGGTTGTCCTAGGGAGTCTTTTGAGCAGTTGCCGCATTACTGCTATAACTTAAAATTGCAAAATGAGGGGACAGTAACACACATTGAGACAGATGAGACAAATCGGTTTAAGATGGTATTCATTGGTTTCAGTGTTGCTGTAAGTTTTTCATAAATTCTATTATCTTTTATTTCTAATTAATACCTACAATATTATGTAAATATTATTAATTAAGCAATTTCTGATTGATTTAAAATGGATTCGGAGCTTCTTACCTTTTATGCGACCATTGCTAATCATTGATGCCGCACATCTTAAAGGGAGATACCTTGGTACGAATCTGGTTGTTGCTGGGATGGACGACAACAACCAGATTATACCTATTGCAACTGGTGTTTCTCAAGGTGAGACCAATGAATCATGGACCTGGTTTTTGAGCAAACTTAAAGAATGCATTGGTGAAGTAAAAGATTTGGCCATCATCTCTGACAGACATCCGGCAATTGCACATGCATGTAGTACCGTTTTTCCCGACGCGTTTCATGATTTTTGTTGTCGTCATTTAATGATGAACTGCAATTTTAAAACTAGAAAGTGGAAGGCTATATATTGGAGGACATGCAAAGCTTACACAGAGCAGGAGTTTGATGCTTCAATTTCTGAGATTCAATCATTAAAACCTGATGTGTATAAAAAACTAAAAGATGAAGCTGGATTTGATAAATGGTCGCGTGCTTACTGCCCTGCAAACAGGTACAATTACATGACCTCAAATAGTGCAGAATCAGTAAACTCTGTAACCAAAGATGTGAGGAAGGTTCCAATAACCCAGCTAATGGAGTACTATCGAAGGCTTCTACAAAAATGGTATTTTGAACGTCGAGCAAAATACAAAGGTAACTTAAAAAAACTGTATATTATAATTGGTTTATCACATATTTGGCACATCGCTCGAAAATGTATTATTATTTTTTTATTTCAGATGCTCCAACAGATGAACTTACCGAATGGGCAAATGCAAAAGTAAACAATAGAATGGCAAAGAGTGCTAATTGGGATGTTAATGGAATTGAGATGCACAAGATTTACCAAGTTACTGATCCGAAACATGTTCATATTGTTGACTTTGACAACAGAGAATGCACTTGCCGCAAATGGCAGCTATCTGGTCTACCGTGTGGTCATGTTTGTGCTGTGTCTAGAGTTGAAGGGATGACTGACACTAGCAGTTGGGCGATGGATTGGTTTAAGAAAACATCACTAAAAAATACATACGAAGCAAGGGTTTATCCTCTAAAAGATGTATCCTTGTGGCGTACTCCTGACGACTTGAAAACCGTAAAACCACCTGCTATGGATAATCGGCAACCTGGAAGACCCAAAGAAAAAACACGTATCCGATCACAGGGGGAAGAGCCAGAAAGCAAAACCTGTGGCAGGTGTGGAAAGGCAGGACACACAAGACAGTCATGTACTCAACCGTTGATGACAAGCAAGGCAAGTGTGTTTCTATACATTATTTCAATGTATATAATTTTGTATGTAATTACTGATATGGTTGTTTGAACTAATGTCACATCTCAGAAACGTAAAAGAAACTCACAATTGTGCACCCCTACAACTAACGAAGAAGCAGTGGAACAAGAACGACACGGAGGGCACAGGACGCGTGTAGAGGTCGAACAGGGAGAAGCAACTGCTCAGTCAAACAACGAAGAAGCTAGGGCAACACTCCTAGTTCCCTTCCTTTCCTTTATGGGCTTGGGCCTAAGCTCATGGGCCTTCTACATAAGCTTAAGGCTAATAACAAACATAAAGGCCATAATAAGCTACCTATTACATAAGAATAACTAACACTTAAATTATAGTTTAGGAGTGATTCCAACAAATAAACTCAAAACGTTCTCTAGGAAGAGCTTTGGTGAAGATGTCTGCTAACTGGTATTCAGACCTCACAAAATAGAGTTCCACCACACCATTTTCCACTTGTTCCCTGATGAAATGATGTCGAATGTCGATGTGCTTTGCTCTTGAGTGTTGTACGTTGTTGCATGAGAGAGCAATAACACTTTTATTATCACAGTACAGAGGGATTTTGTTAAATTCAAAGCCATAGTCAGATAATTAGGATCTCATCCATAGGATTTGAGCACAACATGATGACATGGCTATGTATTCAGCCTCTGTAGAGGAAATAGAAGTACTCATTTGCTTCTTTGAAGACCAGCTCACAAGCTTATCACCCAAAAACTGAGCACCTCCAGACGTACTTCAACGAGTATCTTGACACCCTGCATGATCAGCATCTGCATAGGCTGTTAGTGACATACCGGTGTCCTTCGGGTACTAAAGTCCTATATTGATGGTTCCTTGGAGATACCGAAAGACCCGTTTAACCGCTTCAAGGTGCTTTTTAGTAGGCTTATCCTGGTATCTAGCACACATGCAAACAACGAACAAGATGTCTGGTCTACTAGCTGTGAGGTACATCAGGGATCCAATCATACTACGATATTTCGTTTGGTCTACCATGATCCCTGAGTGGTCCTCATCTAGTTTAGTTCGTTCAATCATGGGAGTGTCAACAGGGTCACTTGAATCAAATCCAAATTTCTTTAAAATCTCATTTGCATATTTAGATTGATTTATGAAGATGCCTCCGGGACTTTGTGATATTTGTAATCCCAAGAAAAATGACATTTTTCCCATCATTGACATTTGAAATTTAGAACCCATTTCATTTGAAAAACGGTCACACTCATTGGGGTCAGTCGAGGCGAAGATGATATCATCAACATAAATTTGAACATGAATTAAATGTTTGCCTGACTTTCTGGTGAACAATGTTGGATCAACTGCTCCTTTGCTAAATCCGGTAGATAGAAGGAACTTTGATAGCGTATCATACCATGCCCTTGGAGCTTGCTTTAAACCGTAAAGAGCCTTCTTCAAACGATAAACGTGAGTAGGATGCTCTTGATTCACAAATCCTTCCGGTTGGCTGACGTAGACGACTTCTTTAAGATCTCCGTTCAGAAATGCCGTCTTTACATCCATCTGATAGACTACCATGTTCTTACTAGCAGCATTAGCCAAAAAGATTCTGATTGCCTCGATTCGAGCAATTGGAGCAAAAGATTCTTCAAAGTCAATACCCTCCTCTTGATGGTATCCTTTAGCAACTAATCGAGCCTTGTTCTTCAACACATCACCATGCTCATCAAGTTTCACTTTGAAGATCCATTTTAGAGCAATAATCATAGCACAATCTGGAGCAGGTACTAACTCCCATACATCGAGTCGATCAAACTCATGAATTTCATCTTGCATAGCATTGAACCAGCAGTCTTCATTCATGGTAGTTTTAACATCCTTTGGTTCGATCTTAGAGAGTACGGAGTTGAAGAAGCACCATAAGGCATCGGTTGCAAGTTGTTTCCTTGTGGATACTGGACGAGAGGGATTTCCAATGATGTTGTCTAATGGATGATCGTGAGTCCATTTTCTAAGGTGTTCATGTGGCAGTTGTTGAGGGACTGAGTTAGCAGAGTCGATGTCTCCTGAAGAAGATGGTTCTGATGATGATTCAGGAGCAAATATGTTTTCAAATGGAGCATCTTCAGGAGTAGCAAAGGGATTAACTTCATCATTGATGCCAGAAGCAGTTCCATGATGTACATTCGAAGATTGATGATTTGTTGATGAGACTGAATTATCAGCAGCAGGCGCTTCTTGACTTAATGACATTGAGACTGAAGGATTGACTTCATTCTCAGGAATATGAGCAGCCTCTGTTGTGGGAATTGTCTGTTCAATAGCACTTGGCTCATAGAGTTCATCAAACATCGGATCAAACAATTTCTTCAAATCATCTTCAGTTGGAGGTACATATGGAATAGCTGGAGAGGAATTTGGTACAAGGCATGAACCAATGGGACTGTTTTGAAGTGCGGGTCCTGAACTTGGTTGTCCAGGAGCCATTTGACCGGTCAGCTCATCAAACGTAACGTGAATTGTTTCCATGATATCTCGGGTTCTCTTATTGTAGATTCGGTAACCTTTTCTGTTTGGTGCATAGCCTACAAATACTCCAATGTCTGCTTTGGCTCTCAGTTTTCCTAAATCTTGACCATCATTTGTTGGATAACATAAAGCACCAAACACACGAAGGTATGATAGATCAGGTTTTTGATTGTGGACAAGTTCGTATGGAGTCTTTCCATGAGATGTGTGAATTAGAGATCTATTTTGAGTGTAACAAGCAGTGGCAATACCTTCAGCCCATAGAAACATTGGAACCTTTGAGTAGATCAGCATTGTCCTTGCAGCTTCTACAAGAGTTCGGTTTCGTCTTTCAACTACACCGTTCTGTTGAGGAGTTCGAGGAACACTTCTTTGAGGACTGATTCCAACATTTTCATAAAATTCAATGAGTACTTTATTAAAAAACTCAGTTCCATTGTCAGTTCGGACGATTCGAACTGTTTTGTTGAGTCTGATCTGAAGTTGTTTAATGAGTTTAATGATGACATCTGGAGTTTCGTCCTTTGTCCTCAAAAACTTAACCCAAGTGAATCGGGAGTAGTCATCAACCACTACTAACACATATCTCTTCCCATTAATAGTTTGTACTCTCATTGGACCACATAGATCCATATGAAGGGTATGAAGAACTTCCATTACAGAGTTTGTGGGTTTTGGTTTGTGGGCATATTTCGTGCTTTTTCCCAATTGACAAGCTGAGCAAAGTTGATCTTTTTCATATTTTAATCTGGGTAAGCCTCTGACTAGATCCTTTCTGGAAAGGTTGTTTATGGTACCAAAGTTCAAGTGATTGAGATGACGATGCCATAACCAAGACTTTGTTTTAGAAGCCTTTGACAGCAAGCAGATTGGAGAGGACTTCATCATGTCATCGATAGATATGGTGTATAGGTTTGAACCTCGGGTACCTCTTAACAATTCTACACCATCAAGTTCTCTAACGAAACAAGTATGTTTTCTGAAAGCTACTTCTAGATCGGAATCACATAATTGACCAACAGAGAACAAATTATGACCAAGACGTTCTACATAATATACCCTGGAAATTACACTTTTTCCAACCACATAATCTCCATAACCCATAATAGCTCCGAAATGATCATTCCCGAATCTAATTGTCCCTATGAATTTGCTCACGAAGTTTATGAGCCGCGACCGATCTCCAGTCATATGCTTGGAACAGCCTGAGTCCAGGTACCACAAAACGATTTGAACGATCTGCAGTTGAACACAGACAAGAATGGATAACTGGATAATTGGGATCCCCATGCAAGAATGGGTTCCATTTGGTTAGTAACAATGGTTGGAACACCCACATCAGAGATAGAAGCATTCATATCAGAAATTAAGGCAATGGAATCATTATGAATAGATGCAGTACTAGTGTCTGTATTAGCCCTATTCAAAGTTTGCTCACTTCTTAAGGGAATAGTTCTACCAGTAGGCATCCATTCTCTAGTGGGCATTGTCTGATTAGTCTTATGACCAACAGGTATCCAATGATAGCCTATCTTACTAAATGTTCTTCCTGTGGGTTTCCACTGTTTTCTAACTTTCTTTCGCCTTTGCCTTTTTGCCTTCTTAGCATGATATTTTTCATTGACAAGATTCACTGGGGATTTGACAGTATTAGACAAAGTATTCATACCACATTCATGATTAGCAACAGAATTCAAGCAGACATCATTACAAGTTTTTCAAATAGTATCAGAATACGAATTAATTACAGTACGCCTATGGCTAATACTAGAATCAACACGATTCGTTTTATTCGACTCAAGCTTAAAGTTCATAGGTTGGTCTTCTACTCTCTTCCAATGCACATTCTTAGCTTGCGAGGTTCTATCATTTCTTGTATTGTCTTGAGACTTTGACCTGCTCACTTTAATGTCACTGATTACTCCTATAGAGGGAATGGGAACATTAGTTGGTTTTGCTACTCTTTGCATCTCCTGTTTAGATGTTCTGGGATCTGAATTACATGCATGCACACTAAGGTTCACTTTCTTAACACTAGAAGTGCTGGGATTTGTACTCTTAGAAGGCACACTAGATTTCGCTTTCTTAGCATTAACAGATATGGAATCTGAACTGCTTAAAGGCACACTAAGGTTCACATTCAAAACATTGGGCATCGAATGAATATCATACTTGGCACTAGGCATCGAACATGGAATCAAAGGATTAACTCTCTCACCTAAGGACTTTGGGCATATTGTGATTAAGCATTCTAGAATTTCTTGAGATCGTTTGGCATATAAGCATGCATGCCCAATTGCATTGTCAAGTGGTTTCTCTAATTTATCCTCTTCAACAATCTCACGTAGACATTCTAGACAATCCTTAAGGGATGAGAAATATGTTTGAATAGCAAGTTTGTTATTCCTGAGATGAGGGGGAACATATTTCACAGACAAAGCATATTTATTACAAGAGTGAACCTTTGATACACCATTCTCCCCATTGGTCATTGGCATTTTCCCTTTTACCTGACTCTTCAGATTCTCAATTTCCTTTTGCAATGAAGCTATTTGTTCGTTATTTTTGTTACGAGTGACCTTTATTGATTCAAATAACTCATTGAAATGACGTTTAACCTTTTCATTTTCTTCTAGAAAACTTTCGTTTTCCTTTTGTAATGCATTTACTAAGTTTTGAAGATGAAACGTTTGAGAATTCTGAGAATCTAGAGGAGGAGGCATTTGGGAGCCTGTCATATTGTTCGTTTGACCCTTTAATTGAGAGATTTGGGCTTTCAACTTTCTGATCGTGTTGCAATGAGCTTGAATATATTCATCACGTTTGTTAATTTGAAAAACTGCATCAAACTCTGGAGCATCAGAGGATGTCTTGATATTTGAAGTTTTGACATTTTCTTTAATATGTTGATATTTTAGTTGTAAATTAAAATGCTCAACTTCTAGTTTAGAAAAATGTTTAACCAAATTATCGTGATCATCCAGTTCAATTTTCTCATTTAGTTTAGAATTAGTTTTTTCAAGCTCAATGACACGATCATGGGAGACTTTCAGGGCAACAGATAATTCATGAAATTGGGAAGCATTAATAGAACAATTTGTAGCAGTGAAAAACACATCTTGAGCAACACATTCAGTAATAAGAGTCTCATTTAATGTATGCAAGTTCTTCCTCTCAATCTCATTATATTTTAGTGCTCGCTCATAGTCACTAACCTCAACTATCATTGCATCAAACTCCTTTTCCATTTCTTTAATGTCTAAGTTCATTCCCTTTTTAAGACTTTCAAAATGATCTTTTAGCTGTTTAAAGAAAGGCATGACTTCAGTTAAATAACATTCTTTCGTTTGCTCAAAACCCCTTTCCCCTTCAGTTATGCCAGTGGGTGTGATCCTTTTCTTACAAGTTTTCTCAAAATCAACAAATAGTTGAAAAATAACATATTGACTGATTAAGGTCTTGCTTTTAGTGGCAATAGTCCTAGGAACTAAATGCATTGGTGTATTGGGAGGATACACAGTCGCTGAAGGCATTTTCCTAAAGGGAGGGTTTGTTACAACAAGATTCTCTGCCTTTTGCTTATCTAAATCCTTTTTCTAGAAAACTTGTTCGGGTGTTAACAACGTCTGAGGCTTAAACATGTTCAAGGAAATCCAATTCTCCTTTTTTGTAATCATGGGGTGTGATTTTTATTTTCTTCTCTTTACATTTAGGATCATCTAATTTCTTGTTCATCTTTTCCCTAGTGACTTCACCTGATTTCTTATCTTCCTCAGTGCACTCAACGCAACTAGGTTTCTGTCTAGGTTTAAGGATTTCATTGCCATCATAAAGAACCTTATGAGCATTTCTAGCCTTTTTAATGACCTCTGGATTTGGTTCCTTAACAAGGGGAATGCTATGCTTATCGCTTAAGACTCTATGCTTAGTGATTAAGTGAGCAGTCTGAATGGTATTTCCTTGTACGTACAACTTATTTTCAAGCTTGTTTTTCAAGGTTTTTAGATTAGAAAAATCATTCAAAAGTTTTGATTCCTTAGCACTGAATTCTTGCTTAAGCATTTTAACATTTTCTTGAAGTTCTTGTTTTTGCTTAGCAGTTTTAGAAAGCTTTTCTTGTAAGGATTTTAACTCTTGTTTTAATACTTCTTCTCTAAACCTACTTTTTCTAATAGCTGTACGCATTTGGTCATCCATTTCCTGCTCACGGGTGGTCAACTCAAATTTTGCACGTTGTTCATAAATAGCAACACGTTCTTTATAGGCATTCAGTTCAAAGATGACAGAATCATCAGGGGTACATGCAGTGAAATCATCAAAAACATAATCATTGTTGACTGCAGAAGATGCATCACTTGGTACAATCTCACTTTCACTTTGTTTCACATATTGATCATATGGGACAACATTGATATTACCCATATTTTCAATATCTGACTCAATAATTACAGTTGATTGTACTTCGTTATGTATCTTTTGCTCATCAACTTCATCGTATAATTTTAATACCTCAGAAATGAGTTTGTCTTTGGATGGACCAGCTTGTGGAGATGAAGAGACTTTAGGAGAGACCATTGGAGAAATGCTAGCCATGAAGATGGTTTGTGCAGTGGGTTCTTCATCAATATCAGAGTCGTATGCATCACAATCAGCTACTTGAAAGGCATTCTGATGATTATGTCCTATCTCCTGAATTGGTTGCTTATCCACATCTGCATCATATGTCTTAGCATTTCCCTCAGCCAAGAACAACAACTCCTCTTCATCCAAAGCTGCACCATTATCCTGAGCTTGCACAAGCAACATCTTATCCCTGAAGTACTCTGCATTCTGAGGGCGTTTTGGTGATGTGCAGTTCCTTGCAATGTGTCCCTCACCACCACAATTGTAACATTTGATTGGCTTTGCTTGACTCTGATTTCCATTCCTTCCTCTATTCTGATTTGCAGCATAACCTCTACCAGCTCCACCTCTTGCTTGTTCGTACTGTCGTTCTTGAACTGGCTGCACCATAACCTTCCCATCTCTGGCAGTGGCTTGATTATGTGGATTGGAAGCAGTTTTGAGATTGTTGTTGGTGTGTGGAAGAGAGTTCATGTTTTGACTAATCAGAAGAGCTAGTTGATTAATGAAGTTTCCCACGTGTGCATCAGCATCAGCTGGTTTGTGATTACCATTACCCATGGGTATGACTTGCGAGGCTTTGGTTGTGATTCCGATGTTTGAGTAGAAGGAAGTTGAATCATTTGAAGAGCTTGTCTCTCCCTGGTTGGTTTTGAACTGATTAAGAATCCTTTTTTCAAACATGGCATGTCTCTCATTTTGTAGAAGGAAGGCATAGAGTTGTTCATAGTTTGTATTCTTCAAACCTTTGGTAAGCTTCACAGAAGTGACGAACTTGTGCCATTCTGGATTCATGTTGTTCACAAACTTTGAATTCAGCTGAATGTTCGACATTGTCATCTTAATATTTCTCATGTCATTCATAAGCTTGTGAAACCTCACATAGTACTCATAGACACTCTCATCTGGTTTCATCTTGAAGTGCTCAAATTCATCATACAACTGTGATTCTCGGTCTTCAATAGTTAGCTCAGAACCAGAGAGAAGCATCTTGACATTATCCCATACAGCTTTTGCTTCGGTGTTGTGATTGATAAGCTTGTAGATGTCTTTTGGAAGACCTTGCAGTATAATGTTAGACGCTCGGATATCTGCATCAAATCTCTTCTTCTCCTTATCATCGAGCTCATCATACATCTTTGGTCTGTCCATTCCGTAAATCAAAGTACCATCTTCAGCAGTATCAAGTACATCTCTAGTAGTCTCAACTCGGTAAGGTCCTTCATCAATGGATTTGAGAATGTTAACCCCATTTTCTTTTCCAAGACAGTACAATCTGATTCGTTGAGCCCAAGAGTCATAGTCAGTTCTGTCAAGCATGGGTGGACGAGTATCTGAGCCAGCAGCTTGAACATCCTCGGCAACTGTGGAGATGATAGTAGGAACGTTGGTAGACATGTTAACAGATTACACGGGATTTTATAACTCTATGATTAAACCGGGAAATAGATTCTTTCACGGGATTTTACTAAATCAAGAGAGAACCGTATTAAAAAACTCACCCAAGTCGCTAGGAAATCTTGAACCAAGTCGCTAACTACTAAGTCGCTATAATCCCAAGTCGCTATAATCCCAAGTCGCTAACACACAGTCAAGTCGCTATATAACAACTCGCTAAGATTCAAGTCGCTAGCAAAATTTTGACAGCAATTCGCTAAGATCCAAGTCGCTAAAATGTCAAGTCGCTAAATAGCAACTTGCTATGCACCAAATCGCTAACACCAAGTCGCTAACGAACAAAAGTACAAGTCGCTAACGTCCACCAAGTCGCTACCCGTAGTGGAGAATCCACTAAGTGTACTGTTTGTCGGCTTGTCTCACTAGACAAGTCGCTAACCCTAACTCGCTACGACTTTCAACTACAACTCGCTACCAAATTGTAAAGCAAGTCGCTACCAAGAAAACTTTTCCGTGGCTCAAGTCGCTAGCATGAAAAACACATAAACACCACTTTTCAATCCAAAAACAACCCAACCACTATGATTCAAACCTTCTAAATCAAAACCTAAACACTTGAGATGATTCTAAACACAAAAGTACTACCAAAATCCAAACTTTAACACTAGAAATCAACCAAATGATGCAAAAACCACTAAACTTTTTCAAACTCAAAAACCACCTAAAAACCACTAGAAATCCAAAGATATGTAAGATATGATCTAACCATGGCTCTTGATACAAATTGTAAGCTATTGGATTTCACATACACATCAAACCATAACACAAAGTGGGCGTATAAAGATGAGTTCTAGAGAGAGAAAGTTAGAGGTTTAGGGAACTTTAGTGAGAGAAAGAAAATTCTTATTATGAGCTCCAACTCTCTACCTTGGAAGATAGAGAGTATTTATAGTCTTACAATAAAACACCACACAACGGGCTGTAGATCAGGCATACAGTGGGTAAAGACCCGTCCGTCCTCCACGGTGTTACTTAACTAAATACTACTTAGCTTAAAAGAACTACGACTACGAGCTTTCTAACGATTACATATACTTGAGGTGACCGACTCTTTAATACCTGGAATTTCTAATTCCTAACACACGATCACCATCAACCTATTTGAATTCGTATCAACAGGAGTTCGACACAGATTGTAACCGACCATTTGATCTCTCTCAAGAATCTCTACAACATTCTTACTGTAACACCCCGACCCGACAAGGGTAAAGATATCACAATACGGTTTCATATCAGAACTTTAAATACTATACAAAAGTGAAAGCCTTTACAAAAACTTACAAAAGATAATATAAATAACTTATTATTCAAAATAAATCTAAGATCTCTATGGTAAAGTCTTGCTCTCAGCTCTACTCTCAACCCAGATCAGCTATCCCATAAGCTCATCTTGAATGCTAAATACCTGCCGCAGGAAAAGAAAAGTGCGGCTGAGCTTACAAAGCCCAGTGAACAGATATAACGAAACAAAAGCTAAAACAGAACATAAATACGAATAACGAAATCAAAATGAAATAATGACGAAGGATCTTTTAGGATTCTGCGGAAACATAAATATACAGAAATCCAAACAACCACATAACAGTTTAGACATCACATAGCACATCAAAGACACAAAAACAAACGCGTCAGAACAACCAACACATAACATATCAAAATAACAGATTACGTATAAGCCAAACAGAAAGTCTAAAAGCTAACGGAAACACTTTCTAGAAAATAAACATGGCATTCATACAAATCAATTAATCAACATTTAAAGCACTTAATACAATATTGTAGCAGCGGAACTAGCAAACAATCATGGCAGACCAAATCATAAACAGATAGATACCCTAACGTATAAGTAAAGTTTACCAGATTAACGGAACAATTATACTTACTAAACTTTCAGAACAATTGATTATCACTAACGTAGTCATCACTCAGATCAAAAGTTCACATAACAATAAGTTAACAGACAAACAGATGGCAGCATGCGAATCATATTTAAACATATTAATCGTATCCTAGCATGACAACTAGTAATCACTTGAACAAATACGTCATAAGCACATTCTCTAACATATCATATCAGAATACATAATATAAACACTCGAAATACCGAATCATACAGAATACTTAACACAAAAGTAACAGATAAAGATTTAGTCAACTACCACGAGCCCAGAAACATATCAGATCATAACATATCATAAGTAACCATTGTATTCGAAGGGGTGACCTCGGAATACCATATATAATATGAGGGGAGACCTCAGGTAACCAATGGAGTAGCTAGCTCCCAGAATTTTGTGAAGACGCGTATTGCACACGACATCATTCACCAGAAAACATATCAGATAACAGATCAGATCTAGGATGCATCCATACGCCCCTTCCTACATATTCAAAAATATGCTTCACCATCCAGAGACGTGGCAGAACATCACTCTACTGCCCTAGAGTCATATCAGAGGTGCATCACTGATACGGACATGGAACCCCCATGACTAGTGAAATATTTGGCTCGGGTGTCAAACTAACTCAGGTCAAACAGATTTGTCATAAATGACACAGATCATAATTCATCGTAAAGTCACAGATAACATATCAGATAGCTCATATCATAAGATTCATATTCAGATATTCAGAAGTTCATATCCCAGTGGCATATCATACATTCATAAGCAGAAGTTCATAATCAGAAGTTCATAAATAACCATAGCAAAGTTCAACAATTGCATATCAAATTCTTCCTAACATAAGTTCACTTCAGATATTGCATAGTTCACTAGAACATAAGTTGATAACGCTACACGCGTCGTTCGGGGTCAAGGAAACTTCCTTTACTTCGAGCAAGTTTTATAACACCCTAGGCAGTGAACCTAATCGTTGTAGTGTAGTAATTAGGGTAAGCCACGGGTATTGATATCGTTCTCTAGGGGAATAGGAATGCTAGTGAGAAGTTACTACGCTAAGGTTGAGGTTGAGGAAGATTATTTTTTATCTTTAGTGATCTCCTAAACATTTGTTCTGGGAAACCATTAAAGTTTCTCAATCCCTTTGTTCGTGCGGGATATCGGAATCTTAGTGTTGCGTTGATCCTTATTCCTGCACTGTTTAGTTGGTAGTTATCCTCTATTAATTCCTCATCATTTTGGATTCATTTGTGTAGAAATTTGATAGTATGCTCATGTTTAGTTAATCTGTATCTGATAGTGTTGGAATCGAATCTATTAATCTATTATCATCTCATTAGCCATCGTTATGGTTGGGGGGTTTAGGTTATGGGCTCTAAGCATGGAAAAGTTAAAGATTTTTTTATATTTTTCTATTTTTTATTAGAAGGAGTTGGAGTTGGAATCGCATCATTGAAGAGTGATCGTAAGGATAAGGGGATCTCTTGCTATAGTTATGGGCACCGAATGGGATTAATGATGTGATGTTGCTAATCCAAGTGACGGATCCCACAATATTTTGAACGAGCTT
>BPTQ01000004.1:2959316-2994746 GCA_019973895.1 Chrysanthemum seticuspe
GGAAGCGGATTGTAATTTGTAAAGTGGTTTCTAGTTATTTTAAGAAATTCAAACAGGACATGCCTCATAAGAGCTCCTCTCAGAAATAACCACGCCTTCATAAGTGGACTCTTTGTGTAACTACGCTGTAAAGGGAAAAAATTAGGGGTATTTTCGGAACATGCGTTGCAATTTTAAAAAGGGAGCTTGGTTATTAAAAAAAAAGTGCACTTATGAAGTCTCTTTCGGTGTTAGTTAGTTAGCTTCTTATCATTTTATTATATAAGCTTCGCCAAGGTTGTCGAACAAGAGCGACAACTGCTTATGAGGAGGCAATTATTAGGAATTAATTTTTTTTTTTCCAAACACTAGGAATAAGTCTCTCAATTCTAGTATTACAGGTCAATCTTATTCCACTAGTACCAATAAGAAGAAAAGGAGAAGAAGCACTACACCAGGGAATTAACAACACAAAAACTTTGTTAAAAATGTCATTACAAGAAATGTGTTGTTATTCTACACATTATACCCAATTTGGAATTCGTTATTATTTCTTCTTTTATAAAATCCCGATTCAATTGCAGGAAAAGAGAGACCGAGAAGAAGACAGAGAGGAGTGGTTACAAACACATACAAGAACGGATCTAAGGTGTAACTTAAGTTTATCTTCAACATATTTTACCCGTCTTAGAATCTTAAATAAGTTCTCCATGTTTAATTTTGGAAATCTCATATGCAGAGAAAAGAGAGATTGTTGAAAGTCCTTCTGGAAGAAGATGGGGAGGGTAACAAACATATACGAAAAGGTATTAACTGTGTCGTGTTTGATCACTTTTTATTTTTTATTTTTAGGTAACACTTGATAATTTTTATGGACAATTGTTTTATGTTTTGTGTTTTGTAAACTATCTGTGTCCAACTCACTAGTCATTTCAAACTGATTTGTTGATCATCTGATGACTAAAGTCCTTGTGTTTCGTTCTTTATACTTCTAGAAATTGTAGGTGTAATGTTAATTAAGTTGTTTGGACTTGATTGAACTTTTTGCAATTTTGGAAAGTGCGAGTGAAAGTCTAATAGTCCCTGAGATTGAGTTAGCACATGCGGTTTTAAATGATGATCATGATGATATCATGAAAACTTTCTTGAGTTGAATAGTTTACGATATACATTGATCGTTTCACAAAGGCAATTAAAAACCATTTTTGCATTATAATGTGTGCTTCATTATCAGGAATCTCAAGCCCAAACTCTTCTACAAGAGCCATCACAATCTCTACCGTGTCTAACCCTTATCAGTTTAGAAGTGGACACTTATGTTTAATAACTAAATAACGTGACAAATCAACATAGATCGTAAGTTCAACCCAATCATAAGAAAACGGGTAAGTTTGGGCCTTTCTTTAATAAATGGCTCAACTATGAAAACTTTGAAAGCAGCATAAATCTAAGCTCTTGACTCTTTATCGGAAGTTTTCTACCCAAGACTTGACCACCAAGAATCTCGTATATAGTCCTAAATATATTAAATTGCTACTATTCTATATCTATCTATCAAATATAGACCCACTGTCATGTATAAAATGTTTTGGTACAAAATCCTATATCTATTTGCATGCTCAATCTATTATCAAGAAAATATGAACATTTGGATAACGTATCTGTTAGTCAATGCACGATACCAAAGAAACAAATATTTATGTTAATGTATTATAGAAGTAGTTAGTAGTTCAATGAAACTAACCTACTGCAAAACCAATTATGATAAGTCCAAATACCCTTGCTTCAGAGTCAATATTTTAAAGTTATTTACCTCTCACTAAAACACAATACTCTCCTACCTCTCACTAAAACAAACCCACCATATCCGATCTTTTCTCCGGCGGTCGGTTTCGACCGGCCGTCCGGATCCTTTTCTTGTATTTTATTTTCTCGCAATAAAAGCCTTACTCACAGATCTGTCATCTCTCGCCGCTGCCGTTGCTGCCGCTGCCGCCACCTGCTCAGTCTGCTCAGATCTGTTGTGGTCCGCCATCGATAGCTTGCTGTAGCCTTGGGTTTTGATTCTAGATCTGTTGGGTTTTGTTCTGGCTCCTTTTAGGATGCTTAGTTTTATCTTCTTTGTATGTTTTCTGTACTTTGTGTACTTTTGTGCTACACCTTTGTATGGTTGTGTCTTTCTAAAGCTCACTTTGGTGATTCCCCCCACCCTTATATGGTGCTGCTGTGGTATGTCACAACTATTAAGGTGTATGCTTGCTTTTGGCTTAACTTGTTGCCTCGTGTATTTTTGGCAAGTCGGCTTGATTTTGCTCTTTATGTTCGATGTAATTTGTTGTGTTCAAATTACCTCCTTTTGTGAGGTGTGATATGAAATGTTATCTTTGTTCAAAAAAAAAAAATACCCTTGCTTCTTAAAACTAAAAGCATGACTAAACGTCATCTATTCGGTATAACATAAAGACATCTCAATGCGTTCTGTAATTATATTCGAGAGCCTGGTTTTACTGGATTTTGTTGGTTTTATGGATATAAATTAGTAGACGTGAGTTAGGATCGAACTCGAGACTATGAGATTGCACACTTTACGTATGAGAATTTAAAGTTAATAATTAAATATAAACGTTATATTTATTTATTTATTAAACGAAATAACTAATGGACGTTAAGTAATTAATGTAATGGACTAACGGTCGTTAAAGGTATTTGGAAAAGGACTTAATTGCAAAGTTTGGAAGATTCCGGAACCCCTTGTGGAGGCTTAGAACCGATCGGCTAGGGGTAAAAGGAAACAAGCCAAAACTTGTTCAACAAGTTTGCTTGGGTATATAAACAAGGCTAGGGGTCTTGTTTTTGCACCTCTTGTATTCGTTAGCTAAATCTAAAATCGTTTTGTGTGTGTTTTGCTCTCTAAACCGATCGGCCTACACCTTGTGTGTCGATCCAAGTCTTTTTCACAAATCCAAGTTATTTGTTTTATAAAAACTAGCATTACTTTAATTCGGTTTAGTACGTGTGTACAAGAACATAGTAATAACACTATTGTTATTATCTTGGATTGAATTACAAAACGGTAAGGGGTAATTCATATAATCCTAACTAAATCAAATTAGGGTTCATCCGTTGCTAGTTTGTGGATTTGATTCTTGTTCGGCTAGAATCAACAAAGGTACGCATATTCTTTATGTTAATTAATTATTCGTTAATACATCCTAAACGCTTCCGCAATATTACTTTGATGTTTTGTGATTATTTATTTGAATGTCTTGATATATAATTCCAACAGTGGCATCACGAGTCATTGGTTTTAATGAGTAATTAATTACATAAACGCGTAATAAAACAAATACTTGTATGTTGTTTGCTATGTTAATCTAGGTCGAATTTTTTTTTATAAATTGGGGCGTACCATTTATTTTAAAATCGGCATACACATAAATTTTTTAGGGTTTTGAAAATTGTTTGCTAACCTTATTAAAACCTAGAATTAATATTGATTACGTGATTAATTCATGAATAATTTGTTATGTGTCATGGAATTTTTATATGCGATCTTGTGACTTACTTGTATAAATTGTTATGATGTCCATGACTATACATGCATGTTAGTCATGGATAAGTTGCTTTGATATATTGTTTAATTGTTGAGACATATTTATTTATGATAAATCTTGAATTGGGGAAGACTCCAATTAATATATTAATGAATCAATTATGTGCAATTTGGTATAATTAATTAAGGGTTTACGCAATCGATTCATCGATGTATGTGGCTCACTTTCTATTGCTGGAGTGAAAACCCTAAATTAATATATACATTATTTTAACCTAGATAT
This sequence comes from Chrysanthemum seticuspe, assembly GCA_019973895.1. Taxonomy (NCBI): domain Eukaryota; kingdom Viridiplantae; phylum Streptophyta; class Magnoliopsida; order Asterales; family Asteraceae; genus Chrysanthemum; species Chrysanthemum seticuspe. Next base: position 2,963,132 of record BPTQ01000004.1, read on the forward strand.
TGATTATTAATAGGATTTTATCGAATAAGTTGCATGTGGCTACTTGTTTACACGTATAAATTGTTTATTATGTGCGCATTGTTTTTTAGTAGTTTATTTTTTATTTGTTACTTGTTTGTTTATTATGTTAGACAGTTTTAAGCAAAGGGTAATTTTGAATAGAAAAATAATACGGACTAAACAATGGCGAAATTTGATTTGTTTTAGAAGAGTTAAGTTGTCAAATAGTTTAATTGATTGGTGACTTTGGTACAATGACTGAAAGGCTCACCCATTCGAATGAACTAATAAAAGGGGTTTAAAGAAGTGCGCATAGTCACACTGAATGGATGTCTTAGGTTGTGCTTTAGCGCGTACCTGGTCCTCTGCCCCCTGTAAGTTCGAGTGGAGCTACTTAGTAAGCCATATAAATGTGCAAGCTCATCTTAAGGGCGAATTAGTTTTAATTCCATGCGCCACTTCGGTGGTAATTATCCGAAACACTAAGTGTTTACACTTATGCAAAAGTACGGTATAATGGATGATAATTAATACTAAATTCCTTGATTGGTGAACCCAATACCTCAATCAAAACTTTGATAATTTGATCTTTATGAATTGGTAATAAAAAGTTTTTTATTAAATTTATGCTACAAGATGAATGCATGACATCTTTGTACATATTTGATTTGACCACATAAAATCAAAACTTGTACCCTTTTAAAATTAAGAATATGCCATCTAATTAAAAGGAACACTTGAAGTTGCAATTTACGTCATGACATTACTTGGCGAGATTGTGATGGAGAGGCAAATCTCTATGTAAAGTCAGACCTTACATGGACATATTTGCAGTTCTTTAAGTTAGACACTTAAGTTGAGTAGGAAGTGAGACCTGGACTCAATGGCATAAGATGGGATGAAACATGTTTATATTTGCAATAGCGTTGGAAAATATAAATCCCATAATGATCTAGGAGTTGGAAATTGTTTGCCAATTAATGTTCGACAGATTACCTTATTATATGCGTTTGTTGCTAGCAGATCAACTGATGTAATGAACCTATGATAATTTGGATCCTAGTTTTTCGAGAAAATTATATGGTTATATGTTTATATTACCGTTGGGTATATTTATTTTCTTGAAAAGTGTATTATCGAAAATACTAATACTTGAACTTTTTTCTGTAGAAATGGCTCAAAACACCGATAACACTAACACTGCTCTAAATTCTGCGTTCAAAAGCTTTTTTGATCGAGAAAAGTTGACTGGCTCTAAGAATTTCAATGATTGGCACCGCTCTTTGAGAATTGTCTGTAGAGTTGCTGACCGTATGAAATATCTTTATGAACCTTGCCCTGCTGAACCAACTGGTCCTGAAGCTACTCAAGCTCAAAAGGACGAGTGGAAACTGGAGTATAAGCGTCATAATGATGTGGCTTGTCTTATGTTGGGAACAATGGAATCTGCTCTTCAAAAGCATTTCGAACATTATTTCCCATATAATATGCTCAATGAACTTCGAACTATGTTTGAGAAACCAGCTGCCGTCGAGATTTATGACTTGACCGACGCGTTACACAGCTGTAGGCAGGGAGAGGGTAAACCCGTAAGTGCTCATGTGCTGGAAATGAAAGGTTACATTGACCAGCTAAAAGCACTTGGCAAAACTTATGAGGATGACATGGCTGTGAATCTGATTAATCGATCCCTTAACAAGGATTTTAATGGTTTTGTCAGAAATTTCAATATGCACTGCGTGGGGAAGACAGTTACTGACCTACACGCATTGCTCATTGATTATGAGAAAGGGTTGCCTCAAAAGGTTCCTACCGCCCAGGTACTTGCTATTCAGGGTGGAAGAATTAACAAGCCAAAACCGCAGCGTGCGAACAACAAGAAGGGGAAGGGTAAGGGAAAGGTTGACAAAGGCAAACAGGTGATGGCCTATCAACCTCAACCCAAGAAGAACCCTACTCCTAGGAAGGATAATCCTAAAAAGGATCAAGCATGCCATCACTGTAAGAGCGTTGGGCATTGGAAGAGAAAATGTGCTCTCTATCTTGATGAATTGCGGGCAAATAAAATGAAGTATGAAGGGTCTGCGGGCGCCGGTACTTCAGGTAATTTATTTGTCATTGAATTATTTACTCTAAATCATAATAATTCTTGGGTATATGATACGGGCTGTGGTATTCACATTTGTAATACACTGCAGGGGTTTAGAGTGGAAAGGAAGCTTGCCTATGGGGAGCAATATTTGCACGTGGGAAATGGTGCACATGCAGCTGTTGAAGCCATAGGAACGTTTAGTTTAGTATTGCCTTCGGGCTTAGTACTGTTATTAAACAATTGTCATTACGCACCTTCTATAATTAGAGGTGTTGTTTCCTTTTCAGTTTTGTTGGATGATGGTTTTACTCATACTATTTCACATAATGGAATTGATGTTTCTTTAAATGGTGTATTTTATTTTAAAGCAATTACTGTGAATGGTGTGTTTGAAATTGATGTGATTGGAAATGAATCTAACAATAATAATAATTCAATGTTTAGCATTAACAAGAAGATAAAGTTAGACTTGAATTCTTCTTATCTTTGGCATTGTAGACTTGCTCATATAGGCAAGGCTCGCATGCATAAGCTGCAACAAGAAGGGCTTTTGCAAAATATCAATGATGAATCATTTGATAAATGTGAGTCATGCATATCTGGGAAGATGACTAAGAAACCTTTTCATAGCAATATGGAGAGGGCTTCTGATCTACTTGGTCTTATTCATACTGATGTGTGTGGACCACTTAGACATGTGTCAAAGAGAGGTGCTAGCTACTTCTTAACCTTTACTGATGATTTCAGCCGTTATGGTTATGTTTATTTACTTAAGCATAAACATGGGGTGTTTGAAACATTTAAGGTTTTCAAAGCTGAAGTAGAACTGCAATTGGGAAAGAAGATTAAAGCTCTTCGATCCGATAGAGGAGGCGAGTATCTAAGCCAAGAGTTTAAAGATTACTTAGCTGAGAATGGAATTGTCCAGAATCTCACTGCTCCATATACTCCACAACAAAATGGTGTATCTGAGAGAAGAAATCGTACATTGTTGGACATGATACGATCTATGTTTAATCTTACCACTCTACCTTTATCCTTTTGGGATTATGCTTTAGAATCTGTTGTTCGTATTCTAAATATGGTTCCCACAAAGAAGGTTGATAAGACACCATATGAAATATGGCATGGTAAAGCTCATAACCTGTCTTATTTAAAGGTCTGGGGTTGCGAGGCGTATGTTAGACGTGACTCAGCAGATAAACTCCAACAAAGATCTGTAAAGTGTATCTTCGTAGGATACCCTAAGGAAACTATGGGTTACTACTTTTACTATCCAACTGAAAATAAAGTAATTGTTGCAAGGTATGGAGATTTTCTTGAAAGAGATCTCGTATCTCAAGAATTCAGTGGGAGAGTTTATGATCTGGAAGATGATCATGAAGATGCATTACCTTCTGAAAACACTAACGTACTTCCGGTAGAACCTGATAGTCTGGGTCCTCCACCAGAAGTTGAAGTGATTCCCGTTCGTAGATCCGTAAGGAATATACGTGCACCTGAACGTCTATGTCTTAACGTAGAGGTTGAGGAAACTATGTTAGGAGATCTTGGAGAGCCTACTAGTTATAAAGCTGCCATGGCAAGTCCTGACAAGGCTAAATGGCAGGTTGCAATGAATGGGGAAATGCAATCCATGAGAGAAAATGAAGTCTGGGTAGAGGTTGACTTACCTCCAAACGCCTCGGTGGTTGGGAGTAAGTGGCTCTATAAGATTAAGACTGACATGGATGGCAATGTACACGTCTATAAAGCTCGTCTAGTTGCGCAAGGTTTTACTCAAACTTATGGCATTGATTACGAGGAGACATTTTCTCCTGTAGCGGAGATTATAGCTATTAGAATTCTCATAGCTATAGCAGCATACTATGACTATGAGATATGGCAAATGGATGTCAAAACCGCCTTCTTAAATGGTCGCTTAGATGAAGACATCTATATGAAGCAACCTGAGGGGTTCGTGAATCCACAATTTCCAAACCGTGTATGCAAACTTCAAAGGTCCATTTATGGATTGAAGCAAGCATCAAGGCAATGGAATAAAAGATTTGATGAAGAAATCAAAAGGTATGGATTTGTTCAAAATCTTGATGAGCCATGTGTATATCACAAAGTTAGTGGGAGTGATGTAATTTTCCTAATTCTTTATGTCGATGACATATTAATTATGGGAAAAGACATTCCAAGCATGCAAAATGTTAAGGCATATCTTGGGAAGTGTTTTTCTATGAAGGATTTAGGAGAAGCTGCATACATTCTGGGAATCAAGATCTACCGAGATAGGTCAAAGCGGTTAATTGGTTTAAGTCAAAGCGCTTACATTGATAAAATATTGAAGAGATTCAATATGCAAAATTCCAAGAAAGGATATTTGCCGATGGAAGTAAAGCATGGCTTATGTAGCGATATGTGTGCTTCAACACCTGCTGAGGTGGCACGCATGCAGAAAGTTCCTTATGCTTCGGCTGTAGGATCTATTATGTATGCTGTGAGATGTACAAGGCCAGATGTGGCGTTCGCTCAAAACATGACCAGTCGATATCAACAGAATCCGGGTGAACTTCACTGGATTGCTGTTAAGCATATTCTGAAGTATCTCAGAAATACTAAAGATATGTTTTTAGTGTATGGTGGAAATCCAGACACAGAGCTTGGTGTTACAGGTTATTGTGATGCGTCCTGGCAGTGTGATAAAGATGATACGAAGTCTCAGACGGGTTATGTCTTTGTCATCAATGGAGGAGCAGTTGACTGGAAGAGCAAGAAGCAGAGTACGATTGCGATGTCTGCGACTGAGGCCGAATACATAGCTGCTTCGGAAGCTGCAATGGAGGCTGTTTGGATTAGGAAATTCATTTCAGGGCTTGGTGTTATGCCTTCAATTGAATCGCCTATTGATATGTATTGTGACAATTCTGCTGCAATCATATTTGCCATTGAACCTGGAGTCATGAAGGGCACCAGACATTTTCTACGGAAGTATCACTATGTTCGGGAACAAGTCCAGGAAGGTGAAATAAATCTACTGAAAGTTCACACAGATGATAACTTAGCTGACCCGTTCACTAAGGCTTTAGCTAAAGACAAGCTTGTAGGACTTGCCAATGGAATTGGACTTCGTTTAGCTAATAGTTTCATGCATAACTGTGATTAGTATTTGGATAAAGGATATTGTAAAACATTTATTATTTTGATGAAATAAAGTTTGGATTATGTTTATTTTCATTTATAATATTGTTGTCCTATATTTGCATGTTTAATCCGTGAGTAACTAAGTTATTCTAAATGTCTGTTGTCGATTAATGATATGGGAGTATCATTAAACTAAGACAAATCTGAGAGATGTGGTAGAATATACTTGAAAGTATATTGATGAGAATGCATACCAATTTCAGATGATATTCAATGAATTGAATATAGGACTTATCCCAACTACATAATTTACTTTGTGGATATTGTTATAAGTAAATTATGAATAGTTGTCCTCAGACTTGAGATACCAGATAAGTGTCATGAATGTAGTGCATTTCTGTGAAGCAACTTAACGCTATACGTAACTGGTAGTCATAAGGGTTGTTTTCAGAAATGTTACAAAGTTTGTGGGTTATTCTTGTAGTCAAGATATAATTTATTCCTTCAAATTTATTTGGAGTTTAATACTGCTGGGCCCCTCGTAGGGTTGACAAGATGTTTGTGCGGCCGCACCCAAATCTCCCCTAAATATGTTTAGATGATTCGGTAATCTTGGTCAATCACTTACAAACGAGAAACAGAATAGTTATATAAAGAATGACTTAATTCCATATCTTTATTTAACGTGGTATTAGAAACAAAAGGATAATAATAATGAGAAATCATTAAAAGGTTTTCCAGGAGCCTTGCTCGAGTTGTACTAGAGGCATCGAAGTGTTGCTAGACGCTAACCGAATGTGATCACTCTATTAAGATATATCCAAGTGGGAGCTGTTGGTTTTATGGATATAAATTAGTAGACGTGAGTTAGGATCTAACTCGAGACTATGGGATTGCACACTTTACGTATGAGAATTTAAAGTTAATAATTAAATATAAACGTTATATTTATTTATTTATTAAACGAAATAACTAACGGACGTTAAGTAATTAATGTAATGGACTAACGGTCGTTAAAGGTATATGGAAAAGGACTTAATTGAAAAGTTTGGAAGATTCCGGAACCCCTTGTGGAGGCTTAGAACCGATCGGCTAGGGGTAAAAGGAAACAAGCCAAAACTTGTTCACCAAGTTTGCTTGGGTATATAAACAAGGCTAGGGGTCTTGTTTTTGCACCTCTTGTATTCATTAGCTAAATCTAAAATCGTTTTGTGTGTGTTTTGCTCTCTAAACCGATCGGCCTACACCTTGTGTGTCGATCCAAGTCTTTTCCACAAATCCAAGTTATTTGTTTTATAAAAACTAGCATTACTTTAATTCGGTTTAGTACGTGTGTACAAGAACATAGTAATAACACTATTGTTATTATCTTGGATTGAATTACAAAACGGTAAGGGGTAATTCATATAATCCTAGCTAAATCAAATTAGGGTTCATCCGTTGCTAGTTTGTGGATTTGATTCTTGTTCGGCTAGAATCAACAAAGGTACGCATATTCTTTATGTTAATTAATTATTCGTTAATACATCCTAAACGCTTCCGCAATATTACTTTGATGTTTTGTGATTATTTATTTGAATGTCTTGATATATAATTCCAACAGATTTGTGATAAATGGGACATGAACAATAACCCATATACGGGAACTTTTTCGTTCCCTTCATCATAGCTTAAATGTAAATCTTAAGTTTGTAAAACAGAGTTAAGCATTTTACCATCCATCGTACGAAAGTTTTCTATGGCCATTCTTAAACTCTGTTTTGTGACTGGATCTGCATGAAACATAGTTATGGTTACTAGTTAAATTTAAAAAAAAAAAGCAGAAAATAATGGATTTAAGATTATATTGTGACAGAAACTTACCACTGCTTGGGTTTTAGCTCACTGGAACACTTAAATGCAGAAACAAAAGCTGTGTGTTTAGAAAGTGGAAAGTGTGTGTTTTTGAAAGTGGTCATATGCAAAACCAAACACCCTCCTTCTATATATAAGACTCCACTTTATGTACGGTTCACATGTAGTAAACCACAAAGTCAGTCAAACAAGTTGTTTTTTCGAACGAAAACAAGTTGTTATTGTAAGAATGGTAAAGAACACACAACAACTTGCAATTCCACCTAGCCAACCACCCTTCGGTGTATTTTATTAATCAACAGCTATAGTAGATAAGAGTGATGGGGGCGGTTGCCTTTTTTTTTTGGCATAGAATTAGGCCAAGTTACATGTCACTTGCCAAATTATATATATATATATATAATAAAAGGCAGGAACGATGCATCAGTAAGAGCATCTACATGGCTCAAGTCTTTAAGACTTGAGACATTTAATGCATAATGTATTCAATGACTAAAGGTTGGATGAAAGACTTGAGCTCTACCAAGTCTTTGAAGAAAAGCTCTTCAAAAAGCTTTTATTGCAATGCAAAAAAACCTTTTTAAAGACTTTTTAAAATAGTAAAAAGCCTTTCATCACTTTAACCATTGTGGATGCTCTAACAAGTCTAACATTAATTACTATCTATAGCTAATTAACCAAAATAGTCCCTAAGGTTCAAGCGTCTTTGCAACTTAGGTCCCCACCATTAATTACTATCATCCGAACCAAAACCAAACTTCAGATTCTCATCCAAGACCGAACTTGCCAAGATGGCTAGTGGTGAAAATAGGGGCGGAGGGACCAAACTTGCCAAGATGGCTAAACTTTTCATAAAAACACTCTGGGACCCATTTGACGTACCAAACGGACTCGAAAAATTACGAAACTTGCGCCATTGTTCACGAAATATTTTTTCTGATAAAAACAAGTATAAATACACATAACTTTCTTGAAATCAAATTTCTTGGCAATTACGGTTCGTTTTGTGCTTTCTAGGTTGTGTCGGTTTAATCAAGGGAAAAACTCCAAATTTACATCTACAAAAGCAATCCCGCTGCCATTTAACCAAAATAGTCCCTAAGGTTTAAGTGTCTTTGCAACCTAGGTCCCCACCATTAATGACTATCTATAGCCATTTAACCAAAATAGTCCCTAAGGTTTAAGTGTCTTTGCAACCTAGGTCCCCACCATTAATTACTATCTATAGCCATTTAACCAAAATAGTCCCTAAGGTTTAAGTGTATTTGCAACCTAAGTCCCCACAAATTAATTAGTATGTATTAGGGGTGAGCAATCCCGACCGACACCCGACTCCCGTCCCGATCCCGACACCCGACTCCCTTCCCGATACCAATCCGACTGTAATCGGGTCGGTAGTCGGTTTTAGTTTTCCTGGTAATCGGGATTCGGGACGGGTCGGGAGTCGGGACGGTCCCGAGAAAACGCAGCCAAAATCAAGATTCGGGACGATTCGGGATCATTATCGGGATTCGGGACCATTATCGGGTCGGGAGTCGGTTTGGATTTTTCCCCATTGTCGGTATCGGGATTAGTCGGGACGGGTCGGGATTCGTCCCGATGCTCACCCCTAGTATGTATAGTCATTTAACAAAAATAGTTCTTAAGGTTTAATTGTCTTTTCAAGGAACACATTGTATCATTAATTAGTATGTATAGTCATTTAACCAAAATAGTCCCTAAGGTTTAATTGTCTTTGCAATCTAGGTCCCCACAAATATCTTGCCAGTTCATTTTTTTCAAATTTACATGTGCAAAAGCAATCCCGCCGCAACACGCGAGTTACAACACTCGTATATACTAAAAGGCAGGAATTGCTATGTAACATTAATTACTATCTATAGCCATTTAACCTAAACAGTCCCTAAGGTTTAATTGTCTTTGCAATCTAGGTCCTTTAGCATTAATTAGTATGTATAGCCATTTAACAAAAATAGTCCCTAAGATTTAATTGTATTTGCAGCCTAGGTCCTTCGAGGAATAACCACGCAATTGTTCAAACCAAACCAAAGTAAAATTTAAGAAAACATAAACTTGAAACTGTGAATAAAAAAGGTACAAGAAAACAAAATAACAGTAATTAGAAAGTATATCCTTGATAGCAAGTTTGAAAAAAAATAAATAAATAAAAAAATAAATAATAATTAGTTTAAGCAACAACAAAAAAATTCCGGCGACCACATTTTTTTTCCGGCGATAGTGGTAACTTTTTCCGGACAGAGAGTGACGTCTACAGCAGTGGTAAGCGGCGGTACTACAAAAAAAAAACAAATTAGATCTAAAAAAATGTATGGATCTACAAAAAAACATATAGATCTACAAAAAAAATGGATCTATAAAAAAAACTAAAGAACTACGAAAACATTTATAGATCAACAAAAAAACAATAGATCTACAAAAAAAAACTATAGATCTACCAAAAAACAAATAGATTTATAATAAAATCAATAGATCTAGAAAAAAAATGTATGCATTTATGAAACAAAGTATAGATATACGGAAAAAAATTATACATCAAGAAAAAAAAAAAAAAAAAAACTGTTGATCTAAAAAAGACCTCAAAATTGATGAAGGAAGGTTTCGGTGGCCATCGGGTGGTCGGGTGACGACGGCGTCGGTTGGTACTGCAGTAGGGTGGTGGTCGTGTGAGTGGTGTTTGTGGAGAATTTATTTATTTTATTTTATTTTATTTTATTTTTTATTATTATTATTTTTTTTAAGATGAGAGTGTTTGTGACTTTTGTGTGTATATTTTTTAGAGTGAATGAGTGAACGGTGTTTGTGAATTATTTCATTTTATGAGTGTTTTTTTTTAGAGTGAGATGTGTGGTTTTTTAGTTAGGAGATTATGTGTGTGTGTGTGTTTTTATTAAAGAAATATAAAAGGGAAGTAAATGGTATTGGGGGATGGGTATTTGTTGGGTATTGGTTTGTATGAAAAGTTTATACAATATTTTTTATGGTTGTATGTTGGTTTTATGTGTGTAAATTTAGGACATACTTTACCAAAATAGTACTTAATTTAATTGTCTTTGCAAGGAACACATTGTATCATTAATTAGTATGTATAGTCATTTAACCAAAATAGTACCTAAGGTTTAATTGTCTTTGCAACCTAGGTCCCCACAAATTTCTTGCCAATTCATTTGTTTCAAATTTACATGTGCAAAAACTACCCCGCCGCAACGCGCGGGTTACAACACTCGTTCTATACTAAAAGGAGTAAGTTTGATGGGGGTGTTGCCAAATTTTGGCATTCGTAATACACTTCCAAAATTCCAAAACTCCATGCCAAAACTGCATTAATATGAACTAGAAATTCCATGCCAACGTCGGCATATACTTGCCAATATTCCATGCCAAAACCGCATGCCGATGTCGATTTTTTATGGGGGGTGGTGTTTTGTCGATGCCGATTTCGGTACCATGGCCCCATGCCTATCACCCCCATCACTCTAAGTCCTCAAACGGATGCTTACCAAACATATACAAAGACAAGAGTGATCTCCTATAGAAGGACACCACAAGAATCTCACTACAAATACACTCAAACTCACAAACTATCAAGATCAAAGATGTTTGATCTTGTAACAATAACCAGAACACAAAAGTATGTGAAAGAAACTAGAGAGAATATTGCCAGTGATACAAAACATAATGAGAGAGTAAAAACCCTAGATCCGGATAGGATAATATATACTCTCAACATTTACACTTAAGCCCTTCAGAATATGTCATCTTGACTTATCAGCACAACTCTTGATATAAGCTTAAACCAAGAATAAGAAAAGCCACAACTAGCCCCTCAACTTTATAACATGAAGCTTGAACCATTGTCTTCAACACCCCTCCACAAGCTGATTACCAGAACCATCTTCAACTTCTTTATCATCCAAACCAAAATTATTCACACTTGCAAACATGTCAAACAAACCAAGATTCTTGCAAAGAATCTTATGTTGAGACTGACCAAGACATTTTGTAAAAATGTTTGCAGTCTGCTCATCAGTATGGACCTTCTTAGTCACAATAACACCAGCAGACACTTTCTCCTTAACAAAGTGCACATCAATTTCAAAATGCTTTGTTTTCTCATGAAAAATAGGGTTTGTAGCAATTTGAATGGCTACACTGCTATCACAATACACATTCACATGAAACAACTCATTTAGACCCAAACTATGCAATAGATTACCCAACCATTTAACCTTACAAGCCACAGAAGCAAGGCTTCTATATTAAGCTTCTGTTGAACTTTTAGACAATGTAGCTTGTTTTTTACTTCTCCATGAAATCAATGAATCACCTAGAAAAACACAAAAACCAGTAACAAATTTCCTAGTTTTAGGACATTTAGCCCAGTCTGCACCAGAGTATGCACTCAACTTAAGACTGAACTCTTTATTAAATTGCAAACCAGACCCAAGTGATCCTTTTAAGTATTTCAACACTCTTAAAGTAGCCTTAAGATGAGACTGTAAAGGATAATGCATGTGTTGACTTAAACAATGAACATCATAGCTTATATCAGGTCTAGTATTAGTAAGATATATCAGTTTTCCAACCAATTTCCGATAAGCAGTCATATTATTTAGACCCTTGTCTTTACTAGACTCAATATGATTCAAAACAGTATTCTCAGGAAGAGGTGTGTCTACTGGCTTAGCAGCCAACAGACCATACTCATACAAAACCTCTAAACAATACTTCCTTTGAGACATACAAACACCTTTTTCATTTCTTAACACTTCAATACCAAGAAAATATTTGAGCTCACCAAGGTCTTTAATTAAAAACTTTGAGTTTAAAAACCTTTTAATAATCTCAGCCTCATTATTGCCAGTGATCACAATATCATCCACATAAACAAGAAGATCAACAAAAATAGATCCCTTTTGTTTAATGTATAAAGAATAGTCAAGTTTGCTTTAAACAGACCCATGTTCAACCAAGGCAGCAGTAAGTTTAGCATTCCACTGCCTTGGTGCCTGTTTAAGACCATACAAAGACTTATTAAGTTTGCACACTTTTGTTTTATCATTACTATTATACCCTTCAGGCAATGTCATATAAACATCTCCATTCAAATCACCATACAAGAAGGCATTATTAACATCTCGTTACAAAAAATTTAAATAAGTTTCAACATAAATTAAAAAGCAAATTACGAAAATGAACCATATACATACTCGTATTATCAAAGTGAAAATTTTTCCTATACTTTACCAAAATAACCAAAACATGTCATTTTCGTACATGTCATTTCGTTTTCCATGTAAACATGTCACAATCATTGCCCCACAACACTTTTATAAAATGTCACAATCACTCATAGCATATACGAAAAAGCTAAACGCAAACCAAAACACGAGTGGCCATTCAACCAATACATTTCTTCTAAAAAAATTTGATGCATGCTAAATGAGAACCCAGTTTGAGCCAGTTTTGAGTAAATGGGTCTATGTAACCCATCTGTCTTAAAACTATGCAGAAATAATACATTAACTGTAAATTCACGTATGTATGCATGGCCCATGCAATATCAAAGTCAAAATAAACGTAAAAGCCCATATGGGTTTCAAAATTCTTACATGAGTTGAGTTTTTCTTTATATACAATAGAAGTTTGGTCAACCCTCTCCTACATTCAATTTAACACATAGTTTCATTTCCATTATATATAGTCTCAGCTACCATCTTTCATTTCATCGTATATTTCCTCCACAAAACCCTCTATCAATCTCTAAAATCTCATTCTTCTACCGACACCGAAGTAAATCTAAACATAGTTTCATTTCCACACACGCCCCGCCCACACGCCCAGGCCCTCGCCTAGGACCACGCCTAGCTCACTAAGACCACACCTAGCTCACTAGGACTACGCCTAGCTCACCATCTTCCTCGCCTTAACTCCACGCCCATGCCCACACTTAGCTCACCATCTTCCTCGCCTTAACTCCACGCCTGGCAGACAATCTCGCCCGGGCCCTCGCCTCTCCCACGCCCAGGCCCTCGCTTAACATGTTACTGGCTAGTCTGTCGACCACACCCACGCCCAGGAATTCCTTATACACGTGTACGGTTTAAAAGGTATTATCGTATGAATCTAACGTATAATATTGAAAGGTTCATTTTAGAAAAATAAATAGGCGGTGTTTATATCTGTAAAGTAACAGTAGAAAGAGTTCGTTTAAGAAATTTCTCTAAATTAAACATAGGTGGTCCCAAAAGAAACATCTATACTATATAATAAAATAAGATTTTGTACAAGCCCTTAAAAACAAAAACATTAAAATCCAGTTAATACAATAATGTATAATCAAACCTTCCCCTCAATTAATATTCAATTTAGATTGGTCATCCAATCCGAATATTCACTATTTGGACTCCTAATTTGACTAAGAAATCTCGCGATATTACGACGTGTTATATAATTAAAGACAATAGTACACACTTCCAATGCACCACTTATCTAAAAAAAACTACGCACTTTTCAAATGCCTCATTCACAAAAACTTCTTCGGTACGATACTTCTTCTACACGCTTCTTTCTAAATCAGTTACAATTAGTTATTTAATGTCTCATTGACCGAATTCAAAACATCATACTATAAGTTCAGATCAAAACAACATTATCCAATTCAGACGATCTTATCCTTTGTAAATTATTTATGGCGTAACCTTGAGAATGGGTTACGTCCGTAAACTTCTCGTAGTGAAAATCATCACTTTTGCGTCGTAACCTTGTAAGTGGGTTACGACATAACCTTCTTGGTCTATGAATACTTCTAAGTCTTTGAATATTTATCGGGTAACCAAATCGATGCAGTTACGCTGTAATCCTTGAGATTCGTTGACTTTGGTCTTCAAGTGATGATAGTTGTTACGACGTAGGTTGGTAGATGGTTCTACGCTGTAACTTTCTCTTGTACAACAAACTCTTGTATAATTTCGTTAGTTTCCTTCCAAACCCGCATTTCTTCATTCCTTTGCTCATTTAGGTCCTGAAAATGAAACATTAAGAAATATGAGCATATATCCAAGTAAAAGAACACAAATGATGAGCAAATAAGGAAAATTGACACTAAAATATCATGACTATTTTATGTTATCGCATCACAATATCAAGAATATAAGTGTGATAAACAACAAATAAGCCGTAAACTATCCACAAGTAACCTTTTTACATCTTATTAACAAAAATACTTGCACAAACATGGTGATACAAATTTTGTAAATGTATGTATGTATGTCTTGTGGATATGTATATAACATATAATATAATCCATAGTCCAACTTACCTCGCACATAACGTAAAATCCGCTTAAGAGCCGAGAAGTGAGGCTCCCATGGATCATTCATATAGAGACAAACTTGTTGTGCCGCATAAGAAATATCTGATCGAGTGAAGGTAATATATTGAAGTGCACCAGCAAGACTGCGACTACAATGTCGGATTAGAGACACGATCACCATCAAACCTTTTGAATTCGTATCAATAGGAGTTCGACACAGATTGTAACCGACCATTTGAGCTCTCTCAAGAATCTCTACAACATTCTTACGCTGAGACAAATACATCCCAAATGCATCAAGCTCAACTGAAATACCCAGAAAATAATTCAGCGAGCCAATATCAATCATAGAGAATTCGTGATGCAATAAGGTAATAATATGCTCTAACAAAAACTTAGATGAATCAGTCAAGACAATATCATCAACATATAACAGTAAATAAGATGTCTTAGTCCCTTGTGTGTAAATAAATAATGATAAGTCACAACGACTATAATAAAAACCAACAAGAATAACATAAGCAACAAATCGTTGAAACCAAGCGAGCGGGGCATACTTAAGACCATAAAGAGAGCACTGCAATAAACAAACATAGTCAGGATGTTGTGAATCTCGAAAACCTAGAGGCTAATGCATTTAAATTGTATCACATAAATCACCATGTAAAAATGCATTATTGTATTAAGCTGATTGACATGCTAATGTTGAGAAGCAACGAGACCAAGCACAATCCGAATAGTAGCCGGTTTAACAACCGGACTAAAAGTATCATCAATATTAATATCATATAATTATATTATACCATTCACTAAGAGATGAGCCTTGTAATGACTTAGGGTACAATCTGCTAAATGCTTATGCCTAAACAACCACATGGAACGAACGATGTTCGCATTCTTGGGTTGGGGCACAATGCCCAAGTATTATTTTTAATAAGTTATATTCATTACACATAGCACTTTGCCAATTAGAATCATTAAAGGCTTCACTATACGATTTAGGTAATGGAGAAATGGTATAAACATGAAGATTAAGATGCTCAGTAGGACGATTAGACGCGGCTCAAAAAACGTAACCATAGGGTGAGTAGTAAACGGGTTTGGGTTGCAATTGGGGCCAGTGTGGACTGTTGGGATGACGTTGGGGAATGTTGGTCCACTTGAGCTTCATGGACCGGATGTATTAAGCTAAAGAATGTTTGATTAGTAACTGGAGTGGAAGTGGATTGTGGTATGGTAAATTCGTTAAGGGAATTAAGATGATTGGGCTTAGGTGCATTGGGCTCATGAATACGATGACGGGCCGATGGAATGATTGTGTTTAAAGAATTCGTTGGTGTATTGTATCAAAGGTAGATGATGTAGTTGTTATATTAATATTTTGGCGAACATTAGTATTATCTTGTTGTGGTTTTTGTAATTGGTGTTGTACGTATGGTGTGAGTTATAATATTATGTGGTTCATCCAAAAAGGCATATGAGGGAGACGAGTTAGGTGTCATAAAACCAAAAGGGAAAACGGTTTCATCGAAAGTAACATGTCTTAACATGTATTGAAAGAATTATTTTATTTGTATTTAAGTCAAGACAACGATATATTGACAGTGTAGCATGTGGTTCAAGTTTGGTAATGGCGTATAGGTGCGGGCTACATAAAGATCCAAAAATACGCAAGAGGCTATAATCACTTTTGGTTTCAAACAAACGGGTATGAGGTATGTCATTATTAATAGCATTAAAAGGTAGAATATTCAACAGATAAATGGTCATATTAAGTGCTTCTACCAAAAAGTGAGGATCAGGAGGGTGAGCTTGAAAAAGTTAAGTCCGAATTAAATTATCAATGGTTCGGATCATGCATTCGGACTTGTTATTTTGTCGGGAGGTTTTACGGCATGAAAAATGAGATTGGATGCCTTTAGAGGCAAACAATTTGTGTAAGGCGTGGTTATTAAATTTACCATGTTGGGGATGAATAATATCTTGCATTTTATTAATCACAAATTACAATATATAATTAAGAGTGGGCTAAGCCTAAACAATAACTAAGCCCATAATAACATATATTAACTAACACATATAAACTAACAGATTAAAGACGCGTGCTTAGGACGAGCCGTAATAAAGCCGACGCGACTCGGTCGTGACACCTTTATTATATCCCGTCTTAGGTTTATTCCTTTCTTCAATATTTATGTTCTTTCTTTTTCTTTTTAGTAAACATAAACCGGAATGTATATAAAGTATTATATTTATAGGGAAGAGTTCTTTTCAGAACCAAGAAAAGGTCGAGAACTGCGAGAACCAACATCAACCAATCAGATTTTTTTAGATATTTATTTTTATTATTTAATTCAAAAGGTTATAATAGTAAAATTACATTTTTTTAAAATTTTTTTTTAATGAAAACCGTTTTTCTTCTCTAAAATTTTAGGGATTTTTTTTTTTTTTTTTTTTTTTTTTTTTTTTTTTTTTTTTGCGTTATGCATGTTAAAAAATGCATTATATTGCGTATGTGTTTTGTAAAAAGTTTACATTATGACAATTTTATTTTTCGTTTATGCATATGTGTTTTGTGTATACACGTGCATCTTTAAAAAATATTACATAAATATAAATACAAACACTAAATTTTAACGATGACACAAATAATGTTGTGTATGCACGGCAATTTCTAATTTACAAATTGTATTACTCTAGTTATAATATTCAGCTTTATCACAAATAATTATTACACTTGTATTCAATTATATTACAAAATATATGCACATCTTCCAAAAACATATATGCACGCTTTCGAGAACATATGTGCACGCTTTCTAAAAAGGCAAACGCATTTGTTGATCATCTTCCTCACACACCGTCTTTCCTATTTGTTGATCATCTTCCTCACACACCGTCTTTCCTATTTGATTGAGTCATTCGTACTGAAACAAAAATATAATTACAAAAAAAAAAATAACTAGTTAAACTTTAATCAACCAAAACAAATATCAATTAAAACACACATAAAGTACTAAACAAAATTGTCTCATTTAAATATATAAAATTGACAATTAAAATAACCCGACAAAGTTATATGATCATGCTCAATGTAATAATAAAAAAATAAATAAAGAATAAAATGGCTATCTAGTATGTGTCGGGAATGACAACACAAAAATCACACTCTAAACAAGTAAAACACATGTGCACTCAACAATGCTCAATGTAATAATAATAATAATAAAAAAAAGAATAAAATGGCTATCTAGTATGTGTTGGGAATGACAACACAAAATCACACTCTAAACAAGTAAAACACATATACACTCAACCATGCTCAATATAATAATAAAAAAAAATAAAGAATAAAATGGCTATCTAGTATGTGCTGGGAATGACAACACAAAAATCACACTCTAAACAAGTAAAACACATATGCACTCCATTTAGTTTAAACTTCAGAAATGTAAAAACACATATGCAGAATGAATACATGTGAACTTTGAAAACTGTAAAACCACATGCATTTTCCATAGACTTGTAAAAAACATATATGCACTTTCTATACATTTAAACTTCGAAAACTGTAAAAACACATATGCATAAAAAGGATCAAATTAGAAACTGTAAAAACACATATGACCCAACAAGATAACTTTTATATTCGTACTTTCTAATTTGGTTTAAAAACACATAGCAAATTCCAAACGAACTAGGTTTGAATCCAGAGCCAAGCATTACACTTTGTTTCAATTTTTAATGTTAACCCATGTTTTGTTTTTGGCCCAGCAAGATAACTTTTGTATTCATACATCTATCTATCTACAAATAAAAAAAAGTACGGTACAAATCTAAACAATAATCTCATTTTAACTAATAATTTTAGGGATGAGCGCGGTATCATTTTAGTACCGTACCGGCACCGTTTTCGGGGTACCGTATTTTTTCCCGACCAAAATATGCAATCCCGATCCCGGAACCGAAGGGTGTACCGGTACCGGTACCGGTTCGGTACCGGGTTCGGGTATTCGGTACTAAACCGGGACAAGTACCGTTTAGCGTAACAAAAGAAAGAAATAAAGTCTTAGAAAGCAGTCTTAGGTAGACACATCAAACTACTATAAAAGCTTTTGTTTCTACTACGTATTTTTTTTTACTGATAAAGCAACAACAATTAAGAGGTGGTCCAGCTTGTTTGTCCTTCTGAAATTTTATAACTAGTTTATAATGAAAGTATCAAAGTTTATATGCCAACAATTTAACCAATATACCCATCAATAGGCCTATTAAACTTGAGTTTCGTTGCTCCAGTTCAACCATGCATATATAGCGAAGGACTGTTGTACATGACCATCTCAAACACATTTAAACTAAAGACTAAACTAAATAAGAACATAACAAACAAAAAGAACTACTTTTTTGTATATGAAAACCACAACATGTTTGGTTTAGATGGCCATTTTTCCGATGTTAATTATGCATGGGACACATGCATGAATGTTTGAATGACGAGATTACTTCATAAACAAAGCCCCTTGGTATTTCGGTACCAAAAACGGGATTTCCCGCTTTGGTACCGTACCGTTTTTATTGGTACCGATTTTTTTTTGAGCTCGTTTTGTAGTACCGGTACCGTACCGAGTAAAGAGAACCGGTACCGGTACGGGTCAGTACCGGTACGGTTCCGGTGCCGTACCGTTTTTCCGGTACCAATGCTCATCCCTAAATAATTTGCAAGAAAAATAATAATAAAAAAAAAATAACATTTGGCAGACTTTTACATCACAATACTATATAATTCCTTAACTTTCAAGCATATGATGTCAAACCAAATAAAGTTACGAATATTATTTTATCGATTAATTAAGTCTCATGGTCATTAATTCTTGCAATTTTTTATTAAATGAAAACAAAAACAACTTATGAATTGATGCATCGAGGACGACAAGTACTTCAATCTTTCAGTCCTTGTTTTATTTTAATGGATACAAACAATATTTTAATTATCAATAGAGAAATATTGTAATTGACAAACTATGTTCGGAAAGATCATGATAAAATAAATTATTAAAAATATATAATTTTTCCATCAGTCATATAAGATTTTCTCAACAACAATTAATAAAAAACTCATAAAAGAAGAATTACTTACGTATTCAAATCAACCCATCATACCATAGATCGATGTGGCTTATGGCTGTTTTGATGGCCGTGGACTCGTGGTATAACCCTTGCATAGTCTAGAATCAAAATCATGTTCTCTAAAGAATCTCGATCTTTAGTGATTACATCAACCGTTGGAACCTAATGATAGTGATGACAGTCCTTGAGTCCGGTAATGATGGTCAATCACAAAAGTTTGGTGGCGGCTTGGTTTTGAGAAGATAAGGTGGGTGCTTTTTAGGTTAAAAGAGGGTGATAGATAATTTTGAGAGAGAAATAAATGGCCTGGAAGTTATGTTGAGAGCTATGCAAAATTACTTAAAAGCCCTTTCACCTTTTCTAAAATGTGACATGAAGTTTCAGTTTATTACTTTTGTGCCATCATTATTTATAACCATTGATCAAATATTTAATGGTTGAGATCGGTTCTCGCAGTTCTCGACCTTTTTTGGGTTCTGAAAATAACCCTTCACTATATTTATAATGTATTTTAGGATTTTCAGTTTTAAAAATCTTAATTTTTTTAAATTTACACATCTTGCTTTATTTAGAAAGTCAAAAACAAACTTCAAAACACTACGTATAATAATTACACATTACTTGATGCTTTATTTAGTAAGTTAAAATTAAACTTCATAAAATTACACATTACTTAATGCATTAACGTGTATATTACAATAATAAAATATAACTTTTTTCAAGAATTTTTGATATTATTGTATAATTTGCAATCATAACTTTTTAAATCTGCACACGGATATACATCATGGGCCAATACCTATGTAAGGGTTGGGCTTGAAACCCTAGCATGCACTTGTATATATACTTTTGGCAAAACCCTTTAGAACGTACCCACGGTGTTAATCGATTGATAGAGATGGTTGTGTTAGATGTTGTCGAGGAGATGCTTTTACAATTGCCACTGGAAGATCTTCTCCGATGCAAAAGCATTTGTAAGTCATGGTATTCCTTGATATCAAGTCCTTCTTTTGTTAAAACTCATCATAAACTTATGTGCAACAAAGAGGACATTACAAGAAGGATCGCTATGAATGAAAGTAGTATCAGATATACAGAGGGGTGGAGTATGGAAGGTTCTTCCAATGGCCTTGTATGTATTTATAAAGAAGACTCTAACCGAATTATTGTAACCAATCCTTCGACTGGAGAGTGTAGAGAAATTCAACAGCCACCAAAAATAATTCATAAAGAGAGGCGATGTTTGGGCTTTGGTTATGATTCATCCACAGATGATTACAAAGTTGTTACGGCGACATGCAAAAGTGATATTACACATGTTCATATATTATCTTTGAAATCAAATATTTGGAAATACTTTGGGCAAATCAATTATAGGCTTGGTGGATATAGGCGGTTTGATATTGATGATAGTCCACTAGCCACGCCTGGTATCTTATTTAATGGCGCACTTCACTGGTTTTGGCATCCCCCTAATGATACCTGGGACGAGAAGGTATCACTTATGTCGTTCGATTTAGCTAAAGAGGAATTTAGAGAAATTCCCCAACCTGATAACTCGAGCGGAAACCCAAGTATAACAAAAAAAAGATATGTTTGGGATTATACATACTCACTGGGGATTACCGAAGGCAGTCTATGCATATTTATCCAAACGAGATATGATGTCGATGATTCCTCCGACAGGATTTGGGTTATGCAAAACTGCAATGGCAAACCGTCTTGGGAACTCTTGCCAATCACAAATTATTTTCAGATGAAGGGTCTTGCTATACACTATATGCTTAAGGATAGTAATGACTACAGGATACCAACTTACTATTGTGATGATGATATAGAGTTTTCTTGGTATGAGACATATATTTCGTCTCCTATCTTTGTGCAAACCCTTGTATCTCCTTATGTTAATAATAATAATGGGATACCAAGCTGTACAAAGAATAACAAGAGCATTGTTAGTACTCGGAGACCAAGCCGCACAAAGAACAACAAGAGCACTATTAATAATGGTAGACCAAGTCACGCAAATAATAACAAGAGCAGTGTTAAAGCCTGGAGAGTTAAGGTGAGCTCTGCTTATTATGTTCTTGTTTCACCATCTGTCTTTTAATACAATGAATTATACTTGGATTTAAACAGAAATCCAAACATCCATTAAACTAAAAAACATACAAACAACCTCTAAATGGAAATTTGGCAGGATACGCCTCATAAGAGTTCCTCTTTCAAATAAAGCCATCATAAGTGCTCTCTTTGAATAACTACGCCACCTTGAAGAGTGTATAGTGTGAAAATTAGGGGTATTTTTGGAACAACAACACGAAAAATTTGTAATTCTTTTTCCCTAGCCGACTTGGGACGTAATTGTCCGTTATTCTACACATTGTACCCAATTTGGAATTCATTATTTATTTCTTCTTTTATAAAATCCCGAACTCAATTGCAGGAAAAGAGAGAGACCAAGGAAGAAGAGAAAGGAGTGGTAACTAAGACATACGAGAACGGGTCTCAGGTATAACTTAAGTTTATCTTCAACATATTTTACCTGTTTTAGAATCTTTAATAAGTTCTCCCTGTTTAATCTTTAGAAAACTCTTACGCAGAAAAAAGAGAGATTGTTGAAATCCTTCTGGAAGAAGAAGGAGAGGGTGGAATAAGAACACGTCAAAGAATGAATATTTGAATACGAAGAGTGTCGTGTTTGATCACTTTGTGATTGCTGTACTTAATAATTTCTTATGGATGATTGTTTTATGTTTTGTGTTTTGTAGACTCTATGTCCAACTCATTTCAAACTGATATGTTGATCATCTGATGACTAAAGTCCTTGTGTTTCGTTCTTTATACTTCTAGATGTGTTACGTGGAATGTTAATTTAAGTGGTTTGGACTTGACTAAACTCTAATAATCCCGAAATTGAGTTAGCAAATGCAGTTTTAAATGATGATATCATTAAAATTTTGTTGAGTTGAATAGTTAACGTTTATACATTGATCGTTTCACAAAGGTGATTAATGTTAGACGTATATTGTAGTCTATCAGCTTTGTACTTAGTTAATCAAGACCCACAACTGATCGAAGTTCTCAAACAGAAAATACGCACAGTAACTAAACAAACAATAAACACCGAGATATCCTGGAATACGCTTTCCAATTAATCAGTAAAATATAAGCTCTAAACAACTGATCGTTTTTCTCATCTATCCAACCACATGCTCGGCTGGTATATATAGGTGCTAGAATTTGCTTTCTAATCCTACTACAATTCTAATAAAGCAAGATAGTCCTTAACAAATAAGGAGTCCTAATTAGACTAGAATTGTAAACTTCCATATGCTTGGAATCTGTTTTGTCTTCCATCTGCTCGGATCTTTGGACTGCACATTAAGCTCGTGACTTTTGAACTACTCATTAGCTCGAGTAGAACATTAGACCAACATTCACCCCCCTAATTTCTGACTCGAGATAGGTAGGTCTTCAACTCCAAGTAACTCTTGCATCTCCTCAGCACGTTGTAACTCACCTCTTACAAACTCAACTTGTACTTGGCCTCTTTCAACACATTCTCGGATAAAATGATAACGTGTGTTTATATGCTTGCTTCTCCCGTGAAAGACTGGATTTTTCATAAGTGCAATAGCCGATTTGTTGTCAACAAATAAGACCACCACTCTTTCTTCCATTCCGGTTATTTCACTCAACAATCCACGTAACCATATCCCTTGACATGCGGCTGAGGTTGCAGCCATGAACTCGGCTTCACAAGACGATAGAGCCACCGTGTTTTGCTTTTGTGAGCACCAAGTGATAGGTGATTTTCCTAGATAAAATACATGCCCAGTTGTGCTTCGACCATCATCTTGGTCCATAGCAAAACTACTATCACTAAACCCCACTAACTCCTTGGTTTTCTCTTGGTTGTATCGTATTCCAAAATTCAAACTACCTTGGATATACCTTAGTATTTGTTTCACAGCTGCCATATGTGATTCTTTTGGTTCTTGCATATAACGACCAACCAAACCAACCGAATAAGATAAATCAGGTCGAGTGTGTAGTAAATACCTTAAACAACCAACTCGTCGTCTATATAATGTTGCATCAACCGGCTTTCCTTCCTTGTCCATGCTTAACTTCATTCCAGGTTCTAATGGACATTGAGTAGAATTCGCTTCATGCATCCCAGCATCTTTCAAGATCTTCTTTGCATAGCTTTCTTGACTTATTGAGATACTCGAATCCTCTTGCTTTACTTCACTGTTTCGTGCTATGGATGGTGGAGAAATTGGTCCACATAGGTCGGCATGAATAAGTTGAAGAGAATGTGTTGCCTTAAATTTCGCTGCTTTAGGAAACGACTTCTTGGTTTGTTTTCCTACCAAACAAGATTCACACAACTTGTTCTCTTGATGAATTATTGGCAACTTTTCAACCATGCCCTTCCTTGCCATTAATTCCATCGTCTCGAAATTAATGTGACCCATCCTAGCATGCCATAACCAAGCATCATCTTCCATCTTTGCTTTGAGACACACCGGACTTCCAACTTGGAGCTTAATCTTGTAAAGTCTATTACTTGTTCTAGGAACCTTCATCAGAAGCTTGCCATCTGAGTCACGCATAGTAAGAAGGTTACCTTTCATACGAATGTCACATCCGCCTTCGGTAGCTTGCCCAAGACTAATTATGTTGCTCTTTAGCTCGGGTAAGTAATAGACTCCAGTGATTAACCGTTGCTCACCCGTTTTCCCTTCAATGATTATCGAACCCTTCCCTTTTATCTCGATGTAGGAGTTATCACCAAACTTCACTCTGCCGGAGATATTCTCATTCAACTCCGAAAAGTATTCTCGGATCCCCGTCATGTGATTACTTGCTCCATTATCCAAATACCAAGTGTCTTCCTCGTTTGGCTTAGTATTCAATTGGTTTGGGATAATCTTTTCTTCATTCAAGAAAACTACTTCTTGAACGCTTTTCATCATAAAAAGTGTTGGGTCATCATCATCCTCCGTTTTCAAAAGGTTTGCTTCATGCTTTTTCTTTTGTACACTGCGTTCGGGACAATTAGAAACAAAGTGACCATATTCGTCACATCTGAAGCATTGAATCTTTGAAAGGTCTCGACTTTTGTTCTTCTTTTGATCCGTATTGCTCCCGGAGTTGTTTTGGTTTCCACGGTTGTGGTTATTAGCTTGACCACTACCACGAGATTTGTTTTGAGAAGAAAAGTTTTGACCTTTACCGTTGCCACCAAAGGAATTCCTTCCTCGACCTTTCTTATCATATCTTTCAGCCCTTCCGAACATCAACTTGCCTTGATCTTCAGAAGTGGTGTCAACACCCTTCATTCTTCCTTCAAAAGCTTTCAACCTTCCAATTGCTTCTTGAAAAGACATAGTATTCAAGTCCGCAAATTGTTCTATTGAGGCAACAATTGCAACATACCTATCCGGAACGGATGCAAGTAGCTTCTTAACAAGTTTCTTGTCTTCATAAATTGTTCCCAAGCTATTGACTTCAGTTACAATTTTGCCCAACCTAGCCGCAAAGTCATCGATTGATTCGTTGACTTTCATCTTTAAAGATTCGAATTCCGTCTCCAAGGTTTGCAACCTTGCGTCTCGAACCCGTTCAACACCCACATACCTGGTCTTCAAAGCTCCCCAGATTTCTTTGGCTGTGTTGAATTGTGAAACTTGAAAAACAAGTTCTTCTGGAATCGCCTGGAAAAGTAACGCAACTGCCATGTGATCTTGCTTAGCAACAACTTGTGTTCCTTCCTCTGGTTCCAGTGCATCGAGTATTCCATGGACTCGGAATACCGCTTTAACTCTTATTGCCCATATGTTATAGTTCGTGCTTGTTAACATTGGACATTGAAGAGCCGTTTTAGTATGTTCAATAGGTGGTTGACTCGACTCGCCTTGCACCATCCTTCTTGAACGCCTTTTGTAAGTTACCGGTGTAGTTGGATTATCTTCCAGCCCTAGAACAAGCTTGTTTTACTTCTTGCCTAAGTAAACCAAGTGTAAAGTTTTAAACTTTATCGACTTCTTGCTTAAGTCGAAACCTTGTAAAAAACCTTGTGATCGACTGTGGAAACCCTTCTGTGATAATCGACTGCTTGGAAACCTTCTGTGATAATCGACTTTGGAATCCCTTCTGCTTGGATAACTGATCTTGGAACCCTTTGTCGACTGCTTGCTACTGATCTTGTAACCCTTTGTCGACTGCTTGCTACTGATCTTGTAACCCTTTGTCGACTGCTTGCTACTGATCTTGTAACCCTTTGTCGACTGCTTGCTACTGTTCTTGTAACCCTGTCGACTGCTTGCTACTGATCTTGTAACCCTGTCGACTGTTTGGACTACCCTTCAGTGATCGACTAAGCTTGAACACTTTCAGTGATCGACTAACTTGAAACCTGGTGATCGACTACTGCTTGAAACCTGGCTCTGATACCAATTCAAGACCCACAACTGATCGAAGTTCTCAAACAGAAAATACGCACAGTAACTAAACAAACAATAAACACCGAGATATCCTGGAATACGCTTTCCAATTAATCAGTAAAATATAAGCTCTAAACAACTGATCGTTTTTCTCATCTATCCAACCACATGCTCGGCTGGTATATATAGGTGCTAGAATTTGCTTTCTAATCCTACTACAATTCTAATAAAGCAAGATAGTCCTTAACAAATAAGGAGTCCTAATTAGACTAGAATTGTAAACTTCCATATGCTTGGAATCTGTTTTGTCTTCCATCTGCTCGGATCTTTGGACTGCACATTAAGCTCGTGACTTTTGAACTACTCATTAGCTCGAGTAGAACATTAGACCAACAGTTAATGGGTTTAACCCATAGTATTACTTATTTTTAGAATAAATTTTCTTGGGGTTATATATTGTACTTATGATTATTGAATGGAAGACAATTAAAAACCATTCTTGTACAGCCATCACAATCTCTACTGTGTCTAACCCTCTATCAGTTTAATAGGTAAATAACGTGACAAATCGACATGTCCACATGAGTTCCCATTATGTCTGTCCTCTTTAAGGAGCACGCCTGCAACAACAAACTCAAAACCATTCCAACCCAATATCCAAACACTCCAAAACCATCAAACCATGAAACCAAACACTCACATCTCTTCGGTCATCATGATCATAATCACCCTCATCATAAAAACTGACTCATTTCAAACAGTGCCACCTTTGTCATGCAAACCCTCCTCATTAACTTTTCCATCATACCCATTTTGCAACTTAACTTTGCCAATATCGAAACGAGCTTTCGACGTGGTTTCGCGCCTTACATTGGATGAAAAAGTGATGGAGTTGGTGAATGGAGCACCTGGGGTTGAAAGGCTTAGAGCGAGTGAGTATGAGTGGTGGTCTGAGGCTTTGCATGGGGTTTCTAGACATGGCAAAGGTGTTAGCTAGGTTTAATGGGACAATAAGGCTAGTACTATGTTTCCTCAAGTTGTCTTGACTGCTGCCAGTTTTGATAAGAAGCTTTGGTATAGGATTGGGCAGGTGATCAAATGTGTTTTTTTGTTTTGTTTGAGAATTTGAGTGTTTTGATTGTTATTTAGTGCTCATTTGTGTTTAGGTTACTCGGGGAGCTAAGGGCGGGTTGGGTCTTTGATTCAGATGTACGTAGCCTAACCCAGGGTATCCCTTGACCGTTTCTGACCCTTCCTTGCCACCCTCAAATGTGTAAATAGTGAGATTCAACCCTTGACCTCTTGTGAGGAGGTCGAACACCTTACCTTAGGCCATTTGACGGTGGTTAATTGTGTCAAAATGTTAAATTTGTGAATTTTGTAAAATGTATTGATTGTTTGTGATTGTGTCTTGGAGGTGATTATAGATTATTGCGCCAAGACAGATAATCAGAAAGAAGAAAAAGAAAACGTTATTTTGTAGCCTAGCGGGTATATGTGAGAAGGTGTGAGATGCTCCTCAATCTGTTTGAAACGCAATACCAAACATCCCCTAAGATTATGAGAGACTTGTGCATGATATTAGGTTTTTATATTTAGGGGTGTTTAGAATTTTAATTATTTGGTACTTATCGGCGTTAGAACAAGGAATTTCAAATTCCTTATTCGAAACACTTTTGATGACTATTTAATGCTTATCTGTTTTTGCAGTAAGTATCTGGGATTGTGTTCTCAAAACAGATTATGCGTTTATGCGTTTGCAAAATTGTGTCAAAAGGATTGTTTCAAAAATTGTATTTGCATTTTTAAAATGTTTGCCAACCACTGTTTTCTGGTTATATTGCATTTTGCGTAATGATTAGATAATCACCCTTTAAGCAACTTCAAATTGCCTATTCAAAGTTGTTTATGTGCTGTATCAAATAACAATTAACAGATTATATGTGTTATTGAACCATATAAGAATCTGATAACCAGTTTAATTAGCAACCCGGGACACCCCTTATCAAATAAGTACTTGATTAGTTGATTGTAATACGATGTTCTAATATTGATTAGATAAATAGCTCTCAATAGTTTCTTTGTTGTTCTGTTCATGTATAGAAAATATGTACGAAACATAAGGTTCCGTTTTAATTACATATGTAGGTACTAAAATTAGTACACGTACCATATTGAAACATTTTAGAAAGTAGGTGGCTATTTTATAGCTAAAACCTTATAAATTATTATATCTATATCTATACTACCTTATAATGTATTTAGTACTTTCTAAAGAAGGAAGTCTTAATTTTTTAAGCCTACACATTTTCTATAATTAGTAATTTATATAATTAAATTCTACATTATAATAATTGCATTATAATGTATATTAATGACACATTAAATTTTAGTATTAAAATGGATGTTACAAACTACTTACAATAATACAATTCTATAGTTGTGATTTTTATCATAAATATTCAAGTTATACATCTATACTACCTTATAATGTATTTAGGACTTTCTAAAGAAGGAAGTCTTAACTTTTTAAGCCTACACATCTTACTATAGTTAGTAATTTATATAATTAAATTCTACATTATAATAATTGCATTATAATGTATATTAATGACACATTAAATTTTAGTATTAAAATGGATGTTACAAACTACTTACAATAATACAATTTTATAGTTGTAATTTTTATCATAAATATTCAAGTTATACATAAATTTCAAATGAGTATAAGTATGGATATTTATATTTGTATTGATATACTTTACGGAAATTCAAATACACATCTACTCTTTTCGAACTATCAAACGGGTAAACCGTCAAATACTAACTCTCATTTCATACCGCTTAAAGATCAAGGTACAAGAAAAACTGACATGTTAAATACCGCCGCTGCTTTGCGCGGATACTATGCTAGTTTCTATAATGTATCTTAGGATTTTTAGTTTTAAAAATCTTAAAATTTTTAAGTTTACGCATCTTGCTTTATTTAGAAGTTAAAATTAAGCTTCAAAATATAATAATTACACATTACTTAATGCATTGACGTAGATGTTAATAGCTACCTTTATGAATTTAATATATTTATAATTTGAAATCATAACTTTTTAAATATGCACATCATACCCTGACATATTAACATCTTCACAATCTCCCACCACAACTCACGACCACAAAAGGTATCATCCATCATGGAAAAATGACCTTCACAAAAAAGAAACAAAAAAATCATCCCTATATATATTACTTGCCATCGCTGCTTTGTTGGGTAGTATACTAGTTTAATAATATATCCATTGGATCACGTATGTTCATTCATTTAGTGTCCTCATAAACACGCGAAAACATATAAATGTCTTAACACACGAACATTAGCACATAGAACATAACAAGCATGTTTGTAACGGGTCGCTCTTTTTTACGACAAAAAAAAAAAAAAAGAAAAAAAGGGGACTTTATCTTATTTAACAAAAAAACTCTACGACACTTATATATCTTGGGCCAATACCTGTGAGAAATTCGAACTAATTAATGTGTATGGGTTGGGCTTGAAGTCTTGAACAACAAGCATGCACATGTATTATATATACTTATGGCAAAACCCTTTAGAATACGGTACGGTGTTAAATCGATTGATAGAGATGGTTGTGTTAGATGTTGTTGAGGTCATACTGTCAAGATTGCTTGTAAAGGATCTTCTCCGATGCAAAAGCGTTTGTAAGTCATGGTATTCTTTGATATCAAGTCCTTCTTTTGTTAAAACTCATCTTAACTTTATGTGTAACATTGATACAAGAAGGATCGCTATGAGTCCATATTTGGGTATCTGCCACATCTGGAGTATGGAAGGTTCATCCAATGGCCTTGTATGCATAAATAGAAGATACGCAAATAAAATTATTGTAACCAATCCTTTGACTGGAGACTTTAAAGAACTTGCACAGCCACCAGACTTTCCTGGACGATATGTCGTCCCGTATTGGCAATGTATAGGCTTTGGTTATGATTCATCCACAGATGATTACAAAGTTGTTATGGCTATCTCCCAAGGTAGTGATAGGGCACTTGTTCATTTATTATCTTTGAAATCAAATATTTGGAAACTATTGGGACATGTCAATTATTGGTCCAGGCCAGCCAAGCCTGGTATCTTATTCAATGGGGCACTTCACTGGTTTTGGTTTGATGCTAATTATACCAGGGACGACAAGGTATTGCTTGTGTCTTTCGATTTAGCTAAAGAGGAATTTAGAGAAATTCCCCAACCTGATGACACGAGATATGTTTGGAATTATGATTACTCACTGGGAACTATTGAAGGCAGCCTATGCATATTTATCAAAAAGAGAAATCATGTCAATAATCCCCCCTGCAGGATTTGGGTTATGAAAAACTACAATGGCAAACCGTCTTGGGAGCTGTTGCCAATCACAAATTATTGTGAGATGAAGCATCATGTTGTACACTATATGATTAAGGATAGTAATGAGTATAGGATACCAACTTACTTTTGTGATGATAATATACATAGGTCTAGGAGGGAGGAATATATTTCGTCTCCTATCTTTGTGCAAACCCTTGTATCCCCGTATGTTAAGGACTTAAGGTGAGCTCTCCTTATTATGTTCTTGTTTCACCATCCGTCTGAATGATTTATACCTGTTTTATATCTGTATAAATTGTTTTATTATTATTTGTATTTCTGATCGATGACTCATGGAAGCGGCTTGTAATTTATAAAGTGGTTTCTAGTTATTTTAAGAAATTCAAACAGGACATGCCTCATAAGAGTCTCCTCTCAGAAATAACCACGCCTTAATAAGTGCACTCTTTGTATAACTATGCTGTAAAGGGTAAAATTAGGGTTATTTTCGGAACATGCGTTGCAATTTTAAAAAGGGAGCTTGGTTATTAAAAAAAAAGTGCACTTATGAAGTCTCTTTCGGTGTTAGTTAGTTAGCTTCTTATCATTTTATTATATATGCTTCGCCAAGGTTGTCGAACAAGAGCGACAACTGCTTATGAGGAGGCAATTATTAGGAATTAATTTTTTTTTCCAAACACTAGGAATAAGTCTCTCGATTCTAGTATTACAGGTCAATCCTATTCCACTAGTACCGATAAGAAGAAAAGGAGAAGAAGCACTACACCAGGGAATCAACAACACAAAAACTTTGTTAAAAATGTCATTACAAGAAATGTGTTGTTATTCTACACATTATACCCAATTTGGAATTCGTTATTTATTTCTTCTTTTATAAAATCCCGATTCAATTGCCAGGAAAAGAGAGACCGAGAAGAAGACAGAGAGGAGTGGTTACAAACACATACAAGAACGGATCTAAGGTGTAACTTAAGTTTATCTTCAACATATTTTACCCGTCTTAGAATCTTTAATAAGTTCGCCATGTTTAATTTTGGAAATCTCATATGCAGAGAAAAGAGAGATTGTTGAAAGTCCTTCTGGAAGAAGATGGGGAGGGTAACAAACACATACGAAAAGGTATTAACTGTGTCGTGTTTGATCACCTTTTATTTTTTATTTTTAGGTAACACTTGATAATTTTTATGGACGATTGTTTTATGTTTTGTGTTTTGTAAACTATCTGTGTCCAACTCACTAGT